>WEIT01021374.1:9671-24037 GCA_013389985.1 Dryoscopus gambensis
CAGAACATGGAGAAAAGAAATGAGACAAAACCCCCCCATGCTTTGCAGTCTGCATGAACCTGCCTCACCTGAAAGCCTTCGTTCCCTAATAAAAGGCTTCTTGGGTTTAAACTTCCTACTGGATCCGTGCATCTGACCTCCATATCTCCTTAAAAACATCTCTACGAGATTCAACTTATCTTTTAAAATCTGTGGGCTCTCTCCTATCTTGATTCTTTCTCTCTCTCCAGCTCTGAATAGTTGTAGAAAAGCAGCTTCTCATAAATCCTCTGCTTTCTTTCCTGTCCAGTACTGCATCAGTAATCTTTAACAAAGCAGCTTATGGAATAGCATCCACAAACTGTGGAAGCATTTTCAATTCCTGCACAGTGCTATGAATGATCTTAAAAATAAGAAGAGATGGTGACCTATGAAGTAGAAATCTTTTGAAAATTGTGTTTTCCTGTTTTCCTTCCCTGCAGCTTTACACTTGAATAGATTAGTCATTTAGCAGCATAACTACAGTGTAAATCTGGGTATTTTAAAACCTTGTTCTTGAGAATTGGTTTAATATATATTCTGGAAAATAGATACTTCTCTTGTGACTCATCTTTGCAGAGTTCTGTCCACTGAGCAATGTTTATAAAAACGGAAATCCTTGGAAACTGTTGTGCTTTGTTTCCAGCCTGCAGCATGCCTTGCTTCTGAATTCTACAGAGGGATGAAATACAGATGTAGTCTGGCATTATTCTTCAAAAGCATTAAAGCATAAAATTACCATTTATTGTGAGGTGTAAGACAAATTAAATAAGAGATAAAATGTATCTAATCTAAATAAAACTTCTTTTTACTTTTAGTATAACTTTATTTCTTGAAAGAGGCTAAATTCAGGTTGGTGATGACTTAGGGAAAGAATAAAACAGAACACATAGGATAGTTTGCATCTACTTCTAACAGCTATCATCAATCAGAAAAGTGATATTATATGCCTTTTAAATATAATGCAAAATTACTGGAATCATTTCAATGTCAAGATGAAAGCTTAAACTGTATGTTCACAATGGAGAAATTAATTCATCAATTTTACTACTGGATTAGAAGTAGTCTTTTGCTCTGTTTAAAGGAAGAATGAGAGAACAGACAAAAAAGAAAGGACAGTTTCTATAGGGAAAGTCTGGCATTCCCCAGCACTTCACCTGGCACAGAAGCTGTGTTTATAATGCAAAGACAAAGTCAGAAAGAAGGAATAAACTACACTAGTCACTGGTAATAGACAGTGATGAATGGAGACTGAAAGACAGCCTTATATATTTAATGTACCTCTAACAGTCCATAACAGCAAGATTATAGAAACAGAAACCTCCATTTTCCCCAGGAAATAACCTAATATTCATTAAAAAACCTGTTCTTCTGTCCTCCCCTTTTTGTGTAAAACTCAAGTTCCATTTTCTGTCCACTTAATTTCTGGAAAGCAAGCCCAATGTGCTACTCACCCTTGAACATCTTGTCTCTTTCCCATATTGAGAAGGACTTAAGGAATATACTTCAGCTCTCCTTCTAAAGACCAGAAGGACAATCTAAATGCCACCAGGTCAGGGCACAGTCACCTGCCTGTGACTCTGACACTCTCTGACTCGGAAAACAAAGGAGACAGGTCAAAAATACAAACTCTAAAATCAAGCATCAAAAGGAGTTTAAAGGTGTTCCTGCAATCTTAATCTGGTAATATTGGAAAAATAAAATTGGAAATAGTCTGACATCCACTTCATCCCGTGGAAGAGGATAACAGCAAAAATGTTGAACAACTGCTTTGTAATGCATAGCTATAAGAAACAATCCTCAGGGTATCTGACACTGGAATACTAGTGAGCTGTATTTTCTTTTAAATATGTCTTTTTTAATATACTCCTTCTTCCCACAGCATTTAATACAAGCATATCTCCAAATAAAAATAATTCTCTACAGAATGACATTGATAATTACTTAGTTCATCATCAGAGACTGAACAAATTAGCCTGAGAAAAAACATTTGAACCATCTGCTTTCTTTCCTCTTGGTGTGAAATAAGGGTGTAATCAATAAGGGTGGTGCAAAACGCACTGCTCACATGAAACCACTGGTTCAGAAAACACAGAAATATTCCTAATAAATGAGCAGGTGATGTAAGAACCCCAAAGCCTAAAAAGCAAGTCAGTCTGTCCTTTTCTATCTATATTCCCCTTTCCATTACCCATCACTCCTCTCCTCTTAACTTGTCCCTGGCTCCCTCCACACACACCTCATGCAATATCCTCCTTCTCTCAGCTACTCTTCTTTTGAATTAAACTGCATTTGAATTAAACTGTTCCACCAGTTTTCTATTCTGCTGAAAGTCCGAGTGGACAAAATAACAACTGAAGGAGACATCTTTTCATTAGCTCAAGTTCTCATCAGATAGAAGCCTTGAATAGCCAAGGGGAACAAACACAGTCACAACTGTGTTAAGGTTTAATTTACAAACCAAAAGCAACAAACACCATACACACAATCAATCCCCTGCTTAAGCAGTAAGTTTAGGTTCTCTCGAATCCAGGTTCCTGTCTAAATTGTGTCTTAAAGATAATTTGGAATCCTAAGGCCCATGGTCACACTGAATACAGTTGCAAGTCATAGTTAAGTGTTTAAGGTTTTTACGTATAACTGTAGAGAAAGCAACATGTGATCATCGTCCCTGGTGCGACATTCCTGGATTAATAAAACAGCAGGATTCACATGGTTTGCACACAAACAGCAGGAAAAACTGATACCATAAACATTGCTAATCACATAATAGAGTAGTTGCTATGTATACTCACTCCCACTTTTCAACTTCTTAAGTAGCTAACAATTTTGTTTCAAATGCAAAGTAGAGATCTTCCATTCAAAAAAAAATTCTTATTTATTTTTTCCAAGAACATTGCCTCCAATGTGGAATTCCTCTATGTAAACAGAAAGCTTCAGGAAAATCTGCAATGTCCTTATTCTAAATTCAAAAAAAAGAAATTAAGTCCCCTAATCTGCCATTTTTACCTACTGGATAAAGAAGGAGAACATTTTAAAATCCTTGTGTGGTTTATTATGCACTGAAAAGTTAGCAAGAATTTTGGCATGCATCATCTTATAATTTCTGAAAGTCTGAAGGATTTTACTACACCTTTGCAGTACTGAACACACTTGGGTTCTGGCTAGTGGAGTGCAGCTGGACAGGAAAACCACATTTCCCTCTCAGCTACTGCAAGACAATTTTATTTCCACAGAACGGTTTGCAGAGAACAAAAACTACACAAGATCCATACCAGGCACAACCACATTCAGCCAGCAGCAGACACCATGTCATACCAAATCCCCTTGATAAACAAACCTCCTTACGGGGAACTGGATATTAATTAGTTCAAACGATATATTCAGTGGCTAAGTTTTATATTTCAAAGGGTGTAGCAACTGCCTGGAAGTCAGGCACAATAATAGGTTTCCACTGGAAAACAACACCTGGTTCAGCTAACATGCAGTTTCACAAGAGTTAATGTTTCTATAGACTTCTAAAAAAATTCTTCATTTTCAGATGCTTCATTTCAGTCCAGGTGTCCTGTATGAATACACAGGCAGAGATTCCCTAATAGGTCTGATAGAGTTTTTCCAGTTCTTTTACATTCTGTTATTATTTCATTCTAATACTCTTTGCTACAGTCACAATTAGGTATTGCACTAAATTTTACCTTTCAGCAGAACACAAAGCTCACTGACATCATCATTCATTTTGCTACTGCATGAGTGAGAAACTTACATCTACTTCTGTGAACAAAAATTTTGCAACCAAAACTCCTGACTTATGTACTGTTAAATTAAGATTTAGTTAATGAAATGCTATGAATCATTCATTCCTTTCATGGCTAAACATCTAACACAGCAATACAAGCTTGCAACCAAGAGACCAGGGATCAATTTAACTAATTACAAATTTAAGCACTTGCATTATGGACCAGCAGCACTGAAACAAACAGAACTCATCTATTAATCTCCACAGGAACAAAATTAATCTACCAGTTACCCTGTTTCTTTGAGAAGAATGGCAATCCACAGGTTAACACACCTGTAAAATGTCACAAAGTCCTGAATTCAGCTGCTTCTTCACCACAGATTTCTCCCACAAACTGGGCAAATCAGAAATCATAAATCTGATTTTGGAGGATTTGTTTTCTGAAAGACACGAAGGCATGTCACAACCGTGTCTGATGCAAAATCCAAATGTACATAAATTAGTTTTATGCACAAAATTCAGGCTTCTAATCTTTATTTGTACTGCCTATGGTGATGAAGAATGAGAATCTCTTTGGCTTTAGCCAGCAAACTGCACAGCACAGAGGATTCTGGCAACTGTCCAGTACTTCACTACAGTCAAGTAACACTTTACATGCAGCAATGTCCCTTAAGAATAACTTAAGAAATATGATACTACTCATTATAGCACTTGCTAAAAAGAAAATTTAAAATAGATCTAAATCTCTAGTGTACCTCTTGTTCTCTTGGAACAGCAACTATGCCTTCAATACATAAACCATTTCCCATTACTGAATTTCCACTGTATTAACCCATATTAAATACCAACACTCATGTGCAAATAGGCATTAAAGAATTCCTCAAATTACCATGTAGCACATTTACGTGTTTTCTCAGAACTAAGGTAAATATCTCAGTATCTGTGTATTCACCAGACAAACATTTAAAAATATAAGCCTGAGGATAAATGTGAGGAAAAATAAGGACAAAGTAAATTAAGGGATATACAATGATCTGTGATTTGAGCAAAATGTCCAACTGCAGTGGTAAATCTCAATTAGTTTTGTGCAATGGGTAACAGTAAAGAGTGAGACAATGGCCTGAAGCAATTTTTATACTTTACAGATAAGACTGATACTATGTCAGGGCCTAGACTGTCATATGTCACCTGCTCATGGTGTTTAACAAAAGGAGTTTTGTCACATGCAAACCCCACACAAGACATAAATAATCATGTATTTCAGTCTAGGAATTATATCAGAAAGAAGGAAAACTTATGCACAGTAACTCTTGGCTTTTCTCTCTGATCATGTTCCATTGATGTATCACATGACCTCACCCAAGCAACTGGTGCCTTTAGTGCCTTTAGACTCAAGTGGCTTGGTTTTATAAGAACCGTGTTTATAATTTTCAGGTTTATTTCCAGCTTAAAGAACTGCTATTCTTTTCCCAGTGTGTGACAGTGCACTTACTTTCCATACCTTGTTTATCCCACCTATGGGTGACAATGCATTCATTTTAGAACAGAATAGACCAGCCTATTTTAGTTGGAACAATGATCATCAGCCTGAGCTACTCAGGGCTGACCAAGCTAAGGGCACTGTCCAAATGCCTCTTCAACTGGCAGGCCTGATTCTCAAAGCTGTTGGGATGCCTCTGCAAGGCAATTTCTTCCTCAAGAGAGTCAACACCACCTTGCTGTTTGCATATCAGCAAACTTGCTAATGGTGTATTCTGCTTGTGCATGCAGAGTGTCCTGAACATCAGTGTCCTGAACAGCACTGCCCTCGAGCTGAACCCTGCGGGCACAATCCTGGTCCGGATGCAGAGCCATCCACTGCAGCTCCTTCAGCCTTGCCCTTCAGCCAGCTCCTCACTCAGCACTCCATGAACACACTCATCCCACACTCGAGCAACTTGTTCAAAAGGAAGCAGTGAAGGGCAGTACCACAAGCATTACCAAAATCCAGAAAAGTTACATGCACCACCTTCCCTTCATCCACTAGGTAGGTGGCCTTAGCATTGAAGGATATCAAATTAATTAAACAGGACTTCCCCTTGTGAACCCCAGTTAACTCTGCCTGTTGATGGCATTACTCTTTAAATGCCTTTCAGCAGTNTCGAGCAACGTGTTCAAAAGGAAGCAGTGAAGGGCAGTACCACAAGCATTACCAAAATCCAGAAAAGTTACATGCACCACCTTCCCTTCATCCACTAGGTAGGTGGCCTTAGCATTGAAGGATATCAAATTAATTAAACAGGACTTCCCCTTGTGAACCCCAGTTAACTCTGCCTGTTGATGGCATTACTCTTTAAATGCCTTTCAGCAGTACTCAGTAAAATCTTCTCCACAATTTTTCCAGGAACTGAAGTTAGATTAATAGGTCTGTAGCTCCCTGGGGTCTTCCTCACACCCTTTTTGTAAATTTGGATGACATTGGCAAGCTTTATTGCAAACTGAGATGATATTGTCTACCTAGCTTTTATGAAATTCCAGCAATATCTGTGTACCACACAGAATTTAAATATAAATAAACGTCATTTGAGAAAGGGCTACTACATATTACATAACGCATACTGTATATAAAGTTATTTTATATTTAAAAAAAATAGTTGGAGAAACAAAGAAATTAATCTGCTTATATTTTCTTAAAAGTGATCCTTCCTCTTCCCTAACCTTTTCTCAGTTTCCAGTGTTTGGTCCTCACTGAAATGTTGTGCATCAGCCAGACCGATAGGCAGACAGGTAGGCAGATAAACACCTACTTGAGGCAACAAATCAGAAGAATGGCCAGGTATTTGTACAAAGCACAGGACTAAAGAAAGAAAATTGAGCCCGCATCTGATAGGTCAGTTATTTCATATTGCCATATTCCACATTAACATTCACTCAGCAGATAAACTGTGGAGGCTGGTGGGCCTGCTGGACAAGGAACGAAAGGAGTCCCGTGGTGGGATAAGTCCTAGGTTCCTTTCCAGCTTATGGTGACTGAAAAAGCTTCCCCCAGCATGCTCTGCTCTGTTCTGTTAATGCACCCCAGTTCTGCTTCCCTGGTTGGCTCCGTTGGCCGCTACATCCCTTGTTACCTGATAGCCCTCGGAGTTCCTGACTGGTTCTCTTCCCCTGGACCCCCTTTGCTCTGACGGCACTTCTCTGGAACCTGGCACGAGTGAGGATGCATTAAATCTCTCCTGCAGAACCCCATGCAAAGACCCTTCCTGCTCGTTCATCACTGGACTGCTTTGCTCTCCGGTGTGTGAGTGTACGTGTGTGTGCAGGTGTGCTGGCTGCACAGAGAGGCTTCCTTGGAGGCGCTTGTGGGAAGGTCGTGGCATTTTACCATCCAATATCACCGTGACAATAAACGTGGGTTTTTTCATGGCAAATGGTATGGGGAGGGGTAGGGAAGAGTGCATTTTATTCAGAAAACAACACAGCTTTTTCAAGTGTCAAGACACTTGCCATGCTTTTGCTTTACCTAAACTATTAAAACTCATTCATTTTTGAGATACCTGTAAAATTTCAAAATACATTTAAATGTTTCAGAAGATCCAGCCCTTCCCCAAACTCTCCATTTTCTCTCCTGTATCAGCACTTTCACTACCATGTCTGAGTGCTTGCTGACATGCCACCAGGCATCTCTTCCTGTTGACGATTCTGACCTTTATTAATTCAAGTCTGTGCAATCTTCACCACTGATCTGTCAAAACTGACACCTTGTCACACTAAGATTTTGCAGGAAGCATCTGAAATAGTTCACAGGGCATTACATTGAATCTACCTGATACCCAGAGAGGAAATTTACAGCTTTTAGCTATTTCTTTTATATTTCTGTGGTAGAATAGCCACATATGTTGCAATTCATCAGCAAAACAGCTCAACACTCCTAAAGATTATAACCAATCCTAATAAGTGACCAACTGAATTATATTAATTTGTTTTTATAAAATAGCTTTCAATAGTAGGTTTTGTTTTTTCTGCTCAAATGTATCCCTAATGGCAATAATGACAAACAAATCTTAACATCATGAAGTTGAACCAGGTACAGTCTGAGGCCCTTATTCACAGGTTCAGTGTATAAATGTACTTCACAGGAAATAAAACAGCAGGAAAACAGTATAGCCCTTTTAGCATCATCATTTGGAAGAGAACCAAGATTTGGAGAAACCACTGCCTAAAATATTCCACCAGCTGAACTATTTTAAAGCAACAGTAACAATGGTCAGTTGTGGCTACATTAGGCAGCTTCAAGTCTCTGACATTTCATAGGGTCTTTGTACTAATTCCCATAACACAGCAAACTGCTGCCATAAATATTCTCGCCTAGTTATAACATGGGGTGGTATTTTTTTTATAACCACCTAAAGACAGCTTAACACAAAAGGATAATATTTCTAAGCATGAACTACACAAGAAATGTTTCAAACCAGTATTATTTACTGCATTTAAGTCTCTTACAGTTATTACTCTTACATTTTAAGTCTTGTAGAGCGTGGAATAACCTCTGAAGGATGAAAGTATATGAATACCTCACTGTAACTAAGGCAGACCAACTTTTTATCTGCTGTAACTTGACTGAAACTAAGTGAAGGAGGTACTAAGCTTACTTGAGCTGAGGCTGTGTCAGAACCTGCAGTGCTTTATTGACGAGACAATTCCCTACCTGGAACATCACAGCTGTACACAGTAATTCTTCTCAGTATGGGTGCATTCCCATTAATAAGAACATTTTTGGGAGTTACATAATGGCCGCAGAAATGTGCAGGTTGGACTTTCCTCAACGACCTTCTATAACTTTTCCAACAGTCTTTAACATGCTCTTGAGGAAAACATACCTTTTATTACATGATGCATTCAGAAATAACTCTTCCGTGTCAATACACAGGCATTTTTGATGTTCCAAGTGCAACTGGGAAACCAATGCTGCTGAATGTTTATGTTTGTTCAGAGGACATCCTCTCACAGTTTTATTCCTGGCAGAAATCATATGGCTAGTATGTTCCTATGGTCCTTCTCTAAAAAACCCATTTTGTTTAAGACGATGTTTTTTATTTCCTGTCTCTAAAGTGATTAGGGCAAAGGAAAGAAAAGACAAGTCAGAATTACAGAACAATTACAGACCCCTCAGCTGTGCTTCAGCCCTGGGCAAACTTACAGAACAAATACATTAAACTGACTATTTTTAACCACTTGGAGATTACCCAGGAGATGAATAGCCACCAACACAATTTTCTTGAGAGCAAATCAGTTGTTTGACAGCTCAGTCTAACTTCCTTCAACACAAACCTGGTAGCTAAAAGGAAAGCAGGAAATGTCACATCTTGACTTTAGTAAACCTCTCAACAATATCTAGCCAGATTGTTTTGCACCAGCTGATCAGACAGGTTATGTGAAAATGCTGTAAGAGTGGTGAAAAACCCATTGGATAACCACTAGGCAAATTTATTCATGTCCTATTAATTATGGCCTGTCTTCAGTTGCAGTAAAAAGATCCCACTGTTAAGAGGTTTCAAGTCAAAGGGACAACCAAACAAAACTAAATTACATAAGATCAGGGTGAAATGCCACTAACAGAGGACGTGGAGAAGGGCAGAATATTTGCTCTTCAGGATTTCCAACTTGATTTCTAAAACAGAAAATTTTGAAGAAGTGGTGAATCCACTTCCTAAAAGATACATTTAGGTTATTTACTCCTACTCCAACTTCTTCTCTTTCTTCTCAAGCCTTTTTCACATCTGTACCAAACACTGGTAAAAGTCTGGAAAAAATAAAGTAAGATGCAAACTGAATCCTGTAAGTGGTTGCAAATTGCAGGCCCCTTTTAAAGTTATTGTAAATTTGATGATAAAATGAAAATCCATCTAAAGCACCAATTTTCTAACATCACAACTCCCAATGAGACTAAAGAGTGCTTGCCACTTGCAAGGTGTATTAATCAATTAAGGTAACCTCCAAATTAAGCACCATAGTTTATCCTAAATGCCAATACATACAGTAATCTCAGGAAACATGACAACATGCTGTGAACCTTTACCATGGATTGATATAATTCTTAATTCGGTTATCCAAGTAAAAGTCAATCTTAGGAGTGCCAGTTAATTATTAAATATTCTCAAACTGTGGTTCTCGCACATGATACTAGCAGGACCAGATTGATAACATGACATTACACAGCATGAGAAGTCTGTAAATAAGCTGATTTATCCCCAACAGCAGCACCTGGACTACAGAAGAAGCAAAAAATTCTCTTCCATAAATCTTAAAAATACGTAAAAATACACTAAAAATAACAAAAAAGCCAACTTTGCTATCAGAGACATTAGGTAAATAGGATTATGCTAAATCTGATGGGAGAAAAAAAGTAACAAATAAACAACAAACTTGTAGTATCAGCATTGCAGTACTACAGAACATGATCTAGATTTCAACCGCAATCACTATAATATGTGATTATTCATTGTCATGAGAAAGGGGAGATACATTTAAGGGTATGTCAATCAGATGCATTGGCACCTCCATGAAAACATACCGCATCTCTCATACACAGTTTACTTTGTGGATAATTCATCAAGAGTTTAGTTCCTGACTCAAGATCCAGCTGCAGAAAACAAGTCTCCTGGGCCAAAGATGGCACTTTATGATGTGCTGCACACAGAATCAGGTCTGATTTCTCTCAGTGGAAAAATGGCAAATCATAAGCCTCAACTCTTCTGAGCTTGGCATAAAATACACTCAGTTCTATCAAGTGCAGTTCACAGCCTGGGAAGTCTGAAGTTAAACATACAGTTAAATACCTTCCCTAGTCTCTAGGATGAAGCCTTTTCCTTGATAATGCTTTGTTTTTAGACAAAGAATTTGCCTAGAGAACTGATCAAAGAAATGATCTATTGGACAAGAAGATGAAACTGCATATCTTCTTTTCTGATATATTATGTAAAAGTATCAGTGTACCACACACTTCATGTTTCTACTAAAGAATCTAACTACTCAACCAGAGATTGTTGTTGGGCTTTTTCCTCCCTTTTTAGAACTGAAATGGGTGTTAGAGGGTCTTTCCTACCTGCCTTTTTGTTAAATGTGGCTAGCTTTGAAGCAAGTATCTCTGAAATGAGGCAGATGGTGTATCCTTTGAAGTACCAGCTTATTCAAAGCAGAAGCAAAAAAGGAGAAACAGCTCTATTGCTGTTACTTTATTATGCAATGCCCTTTTAATCTCATAGGGATGACCACAGAGAATCAGAAGATGAAATCGTGATTCCCCCTGCCACTGCTTTGCAGAAATAGAAACAGAATTACCACGAATGGGTTCAGGCTTTTCAATATAGTATATGGAAGAAAAGCCCCATTGTAATGATCCACTGTCTCACAGTGACAGAGTATGAATGCCATAATGATTTTTAAATCATCAGGTACTACACGAGTTCCTGCATTCCAGTCCAAAGAAAGATGGAACAGTAGTAGCTATTCAAAGGATCAATCTAAAGAGAGCAGAATCTGTGTTCTGTCATCAAGCCTGAGCCAGCAATGTCACATGTTTGACAGGTCAGTATAACCAGATCCAAAAGAAAGTAACAAGAGACGGGACAAGAGGAAATGGCCTCTAGTTGCACCAGGGGAGGTTTAGGTTAGATATTAGGATAAAACTTCATGAAAAGGGTGGTCAGGCATTGGAACACGCTGCCCAGCAAAGTGGTGGAGTCAGCACCTCCTGAAGGTGTTTAAAAGCTGTAGGTGTGGCACTTGGGGATACGGTTCAGTGGTGACTTGGCAACGCTGAGTTAACATCTGGGCTAAATTATCTTAAAACTCTTCTCCCACCTAAACAATTCTAGGATCCTATGACTGAAAGATGCCAGTCCAAGCAAAAAATGTGCACAGTGAATATCAGACTACTTTTCAGAAAGACAAAAAAGAGGGATTCTCCTATGGAACAGTCTCCTCAGATGCTGCAATGAAAAGGAAAGGCACCTGAGGAAAAATGTCTTTTGGTGACAGCAGGTTACCATGAGCTAAAAGTGGTGCCTGCTGGCAAAAAAATGTTAGCTTGGGATCCCAGCAGGAAACATTCAAAAACTTGCAGTGGCTAAAAGCTTCTGATTTTGTAAACAAAAAGATATTTTGCCAGCCAAGTGGGGTTTTGTAAGTGCTCACAGCTCTAATATAAAGAATAGTCTAAAAAGAGTAAACAGTGGGTACATGCAAGTACCAAACACATCTTGTTTTGTCACTTAAATAATTAAATTGAATCTTATTGACTAATGAAGTTATTTAAAAACATCAGAGTAACGTTCCAGCCAGCATAAGCAACCGTTTTTGCCTAAAGTGACATGTTCAGAGCAGTAGATTTTATTATTTCCTCATAAAATTTATTCTGTCATTTCTGTAAGAGATTTATTTTTAGCTGACACAAAAGATAGTAAAAAGATATATACATACAAAGCTTCAAATCGAAGGAATAGTGACTCATCAGTCTGAAACTGCTAACAAGAAGAGTCAGTGGAATGGGGATTGGCCAATGGTGCCTTTCCTCAGCAATAAAAATACTCCAGAGTTCTCAAGTTATATGCAAAACCAGCAAAAGTAGTACAGTGTGTGTAGTCTAAATGTCAGACTGGAATTGTCTGGTACGTAGGAAAATTATTTCCTAAAAAGTGCCACAGGCATCATTTGCTTATCACCCAAAAATACTCATAAAAAGCTCAATAATACCCAATACTCATAAAAAGCTACTTTCAGCTGTTCACTTGAACTAGGAAATTGGCCACCCTGCCCCCCAGACAGGGACAGACTCAGCACATAGACAGCAGGAGAGGGGAAAACATTAGACTAATCCTGTCCATATAACTCATTTCTTTACTACAGTAAAGAGATATAGTTACTACAGAAACTATAGTTATTTTACTACATTAACTTCCTGAAAAAAGTAGAATGACTGATCTTCTGTCCAAGCTTTCATCAGGAAACAACATTACAACACAAGGAAAAAAATTAATTACAGAAAGGGTGACACACAACTTCATTCTTGACATTCATCTTTCCATCAGGTGTTAGGACATTTATCTTGCATTTTCTGTGAGCTCTGAGACTCTACAAAACCTACAGGGTGGATTTGTTTGGTTTTTTAAGGTACATGGAATTCATTCTTGCAGTTTGTATGTTTGCATAAATGTCAACATTTTCTTTACACAGAATGGTTAAGTCATTAGACACAGTCAAGACACCCTCTTTCCTCTTCTGGAAAAAAAAAAAAAACCACCAAAAAAAACAACCCACAACAAAACCAAATCATCAACCAAACAAAAATTTCTGAATCAAGACACTTAAATCTGGAAGAATTGCCCAGCAGTTTAACTCAGACTTAATTTCAAAAGCGAAGTAATTCACAGAGATGAAGTGACTAAAAGAATGTTATATTCTATAAAATCCCCTGACTGCAATGTAAGCACAAAGAGATACAATATGTTATCACAGCAATAAGGCCTGTTTTAAAGGTCGCCTTTCCCATCTGTAAGGAAAGACCTGCTCTAGTTTAAAAAGACCCAAATTATGTTAGAAACTTTTGCAATGGACATACTTTCCGCTGTAAATATTCCAAATATTTATGCTTGAGACTGAACATTTAGGAATGTTTGGGGAGGGGAGCAGAGCTTGTTTTGTTTTGGAGGGGTTTCTGTGCGGTTTTTTTTCCTGTTTGTTTAATTTTGGGGGTGTTGGTTCTGGGTTTTTTTATTTCTGTGAGGTTTGCGTTTTTTGGTTGAATTGCGCTTTCATTGTTTGTTTGGGGTTTTTGAGCAAAAGGGCTCCCCCCACATCTCTGTAAATCAATGGACTCACTGCACAATCATTTCCTAATAAATGATTTGCTCCAGCCCACATTCAAGTGGCTCTCAGGCCTCTGCCAGACTTCCACCACTGCACCCATTTCTTTTTGTACTGGGGAAGCCCACTGGACTCCTGGGGCCCCAGATGTGCTCACAGGTCTCTTTCCCAGCCCTGCTGGTTACACTCCACGTTAATACAGCCCAGCACAGAGGTGGCATTTCTCACAAAGGCAGACTGCTGAGTCACGCTCAATTCCCTGTGCCCCAGGACACCCCACATGTCCTTTCCTGCAAAGATGCTTTAGAGCCTGCTGGTGCCAGCCCCAGCTCCTGCATGGTGTTACTTCACCCCAGATGCATTGGCTGTTTTCTGAATTTCATGAGGTTTCTTTCATACCTTGTCTCCAGCTTAAGAGTAGCAGCTTGGCTTGGTAGAGAAACCATTACCCTAGATTTAGTCTCACTCAAACTAGCAGAGCACCCTGTTCATTCCCATCAGTCAAGCTGTTAAGAATGGTTTTTGTCAGCACTGACCCTACTATTGCAAGATGCTGCTGCTACCAACCAGCCACTGACTCTGTATCTGCAAGTCCTGCCAATTTTCCACATACCTAGCAGTCCTTAACCCAAGCCATACCTAACCATCTTGGCTACCAGGCTGATCAGGACAATTGGGCCTCACAAGGCTGGCGGCTGCTCCCTCCTGCAGGCAGCCAACACCTCCCCAGACCCTCCTCCTTGGCCTTCTGAAAACAGGAATGTTTTCTTCA
>WEIT01021374.1:31979-46195 GCA_013389985.1 Dryoscopus gambensis
CCCCCATCAGCACTAAATGTTCATACAGAATAAAGCCGTAATTTTCTCCTTTTTCCTTTTTAATAATATTTTCCTTAAATAACTTACTTATTTCTACCTAGAGTATGTTAACTGAGGAGGTCTCAGAGCATGTGTGCTGTCTCTTATTTAAGTGATTTTAGTCCTATCCTAAACTAGCCCTTAATTTGCTTTCATTCACTTCAGAGGAAAAAAACCCCAAACTAACAGCCCGCCACTTGACCGTGTTCTTCAGTAGTTTTCATTTATCTGTTTTGCCTGTGAGTAAAACAATTGATATAATTACATGTGACTTTTTCCCTATAATACTCCATCAAACAACTCCAGCAAGAGACTGGACTTTGGAGAAAAATACTTGGGAACATGAAACTATTTTACTGCAGCATGTGTGTAAAGGGCTGTTTACCCTTGCTACATAAAGGAAAACTATATGAGGAAAATTTAAAATTTAGAATTATGAAAATTAACTTCATGGATCTTGTTAGTTTTCAGACCTCATGTATTATCATCTATTGCCTGTAATAGTAATCTTGACCCAATTTTACAGGGAAAGCTGGAGTTTGTGAAGTTTAGGGAGGCAGTGCTCAGCCAGCTTCATGAATTTAGGACAGAGCATTACTCTGATTTCTTGGCCAAGTCCATCACTTAGCCCAGCTACATAATGAGGCCACCAGCAATATTTTTTTTATTATTTTTGTAGTTGAATCAAACTCATAAATTCGATTCCAAGTTTAACAAGTTCATAATTGCCTACAAAGGGTTTGAACCTAGCCCTCCCTCTCAACAGACCACCCCTTCCTGCCCTCATTACCATTATACAACCATTTAATGAGATGGCTTATCCATGCTTGCTTGCTTTAACTTCCGTATCAATCCTACTCAATTTCCCTTACCTATTAAAAATGCAATTAACATCTTAAATAGCTCATATAAATGTATCTGTTGCTGTGCATTCTCCGCTGCACTTCCATACCATTTCCAGTTTTCCCTGGTGAGCCCCAGCCCCACCTCGCACCATCACTATTTTATCCACCATGAAGTGCTGTATGATCTAACTTGTTCCAACCATTTCCTTGTGGGAATATAACTTCATATAATACCACCCTGATGTTATTTTAGCAATCTCAAACTTTGCATTCAGTATGCTGATCAACTATCTAAAATATGAACTCACTGTCTTCAAGGTGACAATACCTCTCTGGACATCAAACCCCCCAGGTTACTTAGGGAGTACTAATCACGTCTCCAGTTTTTAATCCATGTTAAAGATGGTGATGTCTCTCTGACCTGTTTCTGCTCCTTCCAGTCCCTCAGTAATGGATTTCCGACGTGGATTAACATAGATTTCTTCCCTAAGGAAGTAGCTGCAATCCTGTAAGGGCTGGTTTAGCACTTCACGTGCACTGTCCTGGAATTTCTCATCCTGAACTTTCTCATCTTCATTTTTTTTTTCCTGAAGTAAGAGACACTGAACTCATCTGCTGTGTCCTTAGGAAAAAGAAAAAGTTTTTAGATTCTCCTCCAGGTTCTATTCTATAATCAACATCCCCAGTGCAAGCTTTTAAGGCCTCTTAATCACAGCAATATCTAGATGCTTCAGACAGACAACAAGAAGATAAAACTGGGAACAAATTATAGGTTCAGCAGTGTTTGGGCACAGCAGTATCAACTGGTCAAATGCAACCTAGATTTGTACAGCACTTTTCTGTGGGACATTTAGTTAGAATCTTTGAAAAACTTCTCTTTGCCCCTTTCAGAGCACTGGCAGATGAAGATTCTACCCTGTGTATTCCACATGGGTCTGGGAGACAGAGCAGTGGACAACTTCCCTTTACTGTGCCTGCTGCCATAGCAAGATAAGCTCCAGGTAAGGTGTAGTTATTTGAGAAAACGAATTGCTCAGGTTCAAGAAAACAGTATGAAATATCAGTGATGCTCAGGTAAAACACATCAAAAAAAAGAGAAAAAAAGGAAAAGAAGGAGAAAAAGAAAAACCCAAACAAAACCACTTCCATGCACACAAAGCACATTCAAATGCAGTTTTTTTCAAATAATTTATGCATGGAGAAAAGCCAAGTGTGGATTTTCAGGACAGTTCAGAACATGGAGTACATACTGACTAGTAACCAAGGGTTATCCTTCAGCATCAACACTAAAGTAAATTTCAGGAACAAAACAAGGATTACTTTCAAACCCAGACTTCAGCATTATCAAGTCATCTTACAAAAGCATTCAGAATCAGCAAACTGAGCCATTTTGCAAAGTAAAAAAAATCCCAAGCCCTCATTTCAACTTCAGGAAGACTGCAGTTGGGCTGCCTTGAGTAATTTTTAAACAATACCATAAAATATTCCAAACTCTTATTAGATGTGGCCTTGTGAATTGCACAGAGCGCCAGTACTGCTGAGGAGCAAATCTGGATGGTAATCACAGACTGCAGAAGTAAACCTGCACTTTAATTTCATTCCTATTATAAGCTTTTTACATGAGATACTACTTCATGTGGGGTTTCTTTGGTTTTGCTTTATTTGTATTTTTTTCCACTCTCATGCTTTCATTCATAAATTCTGATGGGACCTTCTGCCACTTCTGATGTCACCAAACTCCACTGAGGTTTCAACACACAAGAGGGATTCACCGGAGCTTACTGAACTTACAGAGTAGGTCCAAAGTAGAAAAATCTGAAATAAATCCATGTGAATCTGCAGCAACACCATTGAAAACTAAAAAGTGCAAAATGAGAAACTGATAAGAAATATTTACTGCCACTCAGATATTGAAAAGGATTAGTTATGATTTCATGTTTTAATAGGCTAAAGATAATTTCTCCTATCTGTGAACTGCACCTGATATAACATTACCACTGTACCTCGGGCTACACTGGGCTTGATTTTATTATGCAGTGATTTAGGTATCTGCTTTATTTCTGTTATACAAGTTGTCCAGATGATTTATAGAGCTTACAGCTCCGACAGCTCTTGGAAAATAAGAGATCAGGAGTGTACTACAGGATGTACACTAGTGCACTTTAAAGGATACACATGAATATGAAAAGGGTGCTCCATGGCTCAGCAGACGTTGACAGAACTTTCTGCGTAGCTTTTAATTCAGTCCCATTGCCTCCACTCACATCCCGATCTTGTCCTATCCCGGAGCTCACTTTCCATTCCTTGTGGGGGGAGATAAGATAGAATTGGGCTGCAGGCTGTGGGACGTGCCTGCAGAATGCCACGGCAGCACAGAGGAGCTTGTCTCCGCCTGAGCCTGGGGGACGGAGATGCCGCCCGGCAGCGCCCTGCGGAGAGGAGCCTGCCGGAGCCGGCTGGGCGGGCGGGCAGCGCCTGGGCACCCCGCTCAGGGACATGAGGAAAGGGTGCTGCTGAACAACGTGTGGTGACATGGGACAGGTCACGTAATGAGAATTAGCATGTAAGGAAACACTGTGCCTTGGAAAAGTGTACAAAACCAGCTCGTTTCTTTTGAATGAATGATTCAGATTCCCAGCCCGTCTGGGTCCGTGTTTCGGTCACTCACATTTTCTTCTGTTTAAAATGCTTTTGGTATTTAATAATAAAAATGCTGTTACCCATTACCTAGACTAAAATGTTGTTTATCATTTCCCTTTGGCATGACTGTGCTGTATTTTACTTCACAATAGCAATTGATTCAACTTCTCATCCTCTTTCTTGTTTCTGGCCTTAACATATTAGTACCAAAAAGTTTAAAAAAATTATGCCTCACTATATCCGATTGCTCCTTGACTTGAGGGATAGGGAGAGAAAAGGAGGGCTGATTTGTCACTTTTTAAAAATTATATAATGATTATTACTGTGACAACATCCCTCTATGCTTTTTCCTTTGTTAGTTAAAACAGCAACAAACTCCTACATAATTTTGTAAATTCATGTAAATTAGGTAGTAATTAGGTAGTAAGACAGTTCAGCACTTTCAAAAGTTTCTCTGCAGATAAAAAAAAATTATTGAAGTGAGTGAAACTCCATGGACAGTAGTCAGGATTTTCTCCACACTGATTGCCAAACAATGGTCCCTGACATTCAGTGCAAATTTAGTTCATTTCTTGTGCTTTGGACCCTTGTGATTTAATATGTCAAAGGTCTCACACCCAATTATGAACACTTTCAGTCCTTGATTAAATATCTCAGTTTTGTTATTCAAACTCACACAGCAGTATGCAAAGTTCCTGGAAATACTTCAACTGAAGAAAACAAACAAATAAACAAACAAGCAAAACCTCAAACAGCCCAACAAAAAAATCAAACTCAAAATCAGAACTTAAAATAGCACATTTCTTGCTGGATTTCAAGAGAAGTTAAACATTAATTCAATTTAAAGTAAAATGCAATAAAACTCATCATACTATATTTAAAGCTATTAAACATAGATTTCCATTTATATATTCCTGAACATTAGCAAACTACTTAGGGACTGGACACATCAGTATTTTATGCCTTTTGGATTCAATGAAATAAGCAATATTAGCAAGACATGAATTGAATTTATTTTAGTACTGGCAAACAGGAAAGCTAATTAGTGGCAACAATTTACTTCAGAACAGGATTTCTATGATTTGCTGGGTTATGACCTATAATTAAATGTATTTTATGTGTTTCTTCCACCAAGATAATTGATATAACGCATAAGGCAAGATGCTTTAGGGCCATTTCTTTCTTAAAATGCAATTAAAAATAAACCATGCTGTCAAAGATAGAATGTGTTGGACATTTTGAGGCTCAAAATCTTTATGTCAATGTTATGTGGTTAATGAAAACAAAAGAGAAAGATTGAGGCAATTTCTTTAAACTGGCACTGATGAAATTACACACTTCCATAGAATCCCATATGCTTGTAATTTAACCCAAATAAGCCTAAAAACATTAAGAATAATCAACTTGCACAACAGCACTTTTAAAACCCACTTGTCAACTTAGTGTTTTCAAAAAGACCTGAGTACATCACCTGAAAAGATTGCACCAGTCCAGGGGATTTTCATTCAATCTTAAGAAACATTACATTTTGACTGAAGATGTCTTGGGAACAGGCAGAAACTGTACAGAATATTAAATCACCAAAAAGCCACCATTTAAAATGATTCAGTCTGAAAGCTTAATTACATAATTGAGAGCAATAAAAAAAATTAGGCATTTTCTAAACTTGTGTGCTAACAGCATACAAAGGTAATTTTTTTAAAAGCATTAAAGAAAGTTTGTACATTTACTGAAGCTATCACTGTGACAGTCTCTAAAACGTGTTATTCCTGTCTTTCAAATCAGTATAAAATGGCTTAGGTTCTCTTCAACATGACTTGTTTAAAATACTAGTTCATACTAGTTCATGCTCTGGTAACATTCAGCAGGTAATATTTCCACTATTTTCAGTAACAACTACTGTGTTATTGCAAATAACTGCAACTGACAGAACATGTGAGACTTAACTAAACTTGAAATAAAACAGGAAAAAAGAGGAAAAGTGCGAGTCATGGGTTGAGAGAACAAAATGGATACAAATGTGAAAAACAAATATTTAAGTTGGAATGTGGCATAAAAAATGATAGGACGTTTTCATCTGATGCTCATGTGCTCTTCAAAGTTTTCAAGTGTTTCAAAACAGTAAAACACTAAGCAGATACGGAATCATATCTTTAAATTTCAATTTTCAAATCACCCATAATTTTCTTGGAATGGGCTAGGTTTTCAAAGTCAAGTTAAGATTGGTATTAACTAAGCTAAAACAGGTTTTATAAAACAGCCGAAAAGAAAAACCCAACTATAAACTCCTCACCAAAAGAACATTTCCTGCACATTTGATGCAGGTGTATTAACAACTACAGCATAAAATTCAGAGCTGTAAAATACCATGAAGGTGGATGACACCAAAAATTTTTGACGACTACATCCTGTGAGAAAAATAGCACTCAAGTCAGACAGAAAAAAGTCAGTGTTACCAGGCTTTATCATAAGCACACAAATAGATTTAATATGAAACTAATTTCAGAAGAGCATACATTTACATTATGGCAATACTGTATAACTGATGTATTACACAGGCTACAAGTACATAAGCTTTTTTTTCTGAAACCTCTTCATTAGAGGTAAAAGGACACAAAGTGGTGCACCAACATTTGTGGGGGAAGTGTCCTTGTAACTTATCCTTGTTCTGTGCAACCAGCGCTTCATTCGTTAACGCTGGAACAGAGGTGACCACGCCACGGCTTTGGGGTCATTCCGGGGGCACCCGCTGCAGAACTGCTCGCTAAAAGGCACATTGCCAAGGTGGCTTTGAGTGAACCACCACACACAGACAGCACTTACGAAGTATTCTTGGGTCCTGGAGCCCAGCAATAACTGAAGTTACAGTCCCCCAAACACCTAAATTCTTGCATTTTGGCAGGAAGAGAGAACAACCATGAATATAAGGGACAAATGCAAATACAATATTGCTGCAATGGAATCCAGTGGCAAAGAGGAGGGACGTTCTCATGAATATCCATCCAGGCACAGACAAATGGCCAGGAATCAGCAACATCCATCCATAATAACCTACCTCTCTTTGATCACATAAACCACTCATCATCTGATTCATTAAACAGTTTTTCCTGATGGGTAATTAACCGCCAACTGACTGAGTTCAGCAAGGGCTTTGTTTGGGTTTTTGCTGTTTGGTTGTTTTGGTCCCTCCTCCTTCCCCAAAGACAGAAGTTAGTATTACTAGCTAATATTATTGCTCTCATGGATACAGCAAGCAAGGCATTACTGCAGGCATTCTTTTGCCTTCTGTCCACTCAATTTCTAAGAATTCCTTAAATTTATTACAGAAATTTTGACTAATCAAACGATTATTTTATAGTGGGAAAGTGTCCACAGCATTTAAAATGAAAGCAACAAATTACTTGAGGTACTGTAAACCATGTAAAAGTCTCAAACTCATCTTGATTTTAACTTTAAAAGAAAATAAATGTGTAGAAAAAACCCCTCTAAATAAACACATTCTATACTAATTATTTCTTGAGAAAAAATAATTAACAGATCAGTTGTCAGAGGGTACTGCAATACTCTCCACATGTAAATATTCTCTTTATATGTCAAACCACTCATCACCTTACTGAAGAAGAAATATTTGTTACACTTACTGCAAATTTTTCAAATCATGAGGACCCTGGTAATAAGTTAAGTCATAAATTTTTCTATAAGCAACACAAATAAAATTATGTTTTAACATGTAGCTATCAGATCTTCTCTTTATTTCATAATGCTGGAAGGATGAACTAAATGAATGCTTTTATTTTGACAGAGAACCTCCTCATCCTCTTTCAGCTTTCTTCTCACTTGTAAAGATGTCTAAGCCCCCCTCTGTCAACTTGAAAGCTCTTACTGTCACCAGCCAGAAAGAAAACACCTCACTGTGCATGAGGACTGTCGTATGCCAATGGATTTGGCTGTCAAGCACTGAAAAGTACTGTCACTCAGTGTCAGAGGACTAACAAAGCAATTATCAAAAAACCCACATTCATGAAGCTGAAGACATGCAGATTAAAATGAGACTCAGACAAATCTAGCTAGAAATCTCTCTCCAGATTTAAAAGGTGTGACTTTCATGCAGATTCCTCAAAGCCCCTACATGAACAAAAGAACCCCAAACTCCCCTGTTCATTATTTAAGATTTGGTAACTATTTGAAATGCTATTTCGTGGGAAATCCTATTAAACCAGCAACTAGAAAAACATCATTTTCCTATTGCCAGTTATATGGGCTAGAAAAGTTATCACTTTGATGGCTGGTCAGGGTAAAAAAACTAGTCTAAAGAAGCCAAATGCATGGAGGATGGTGAATTTAAAAAAGGCAGAATTTTGTATGAAAAAAAATCCAGGTAGCCAAGCAGTTGTGTCAAACAAGGAAATGCAGGTAAGACCACTAAAGCCACACAGAAAATTGCAGCTACTGAGAATACAGTATTTAGTTGCTCAAGACGGATATTCACGAGGAAGAGTATAAAACTCATAATGGAGAAAAGCAGAGAACTGGAAAATAGCAGCTGAACAACATTGACATTCATCTGTTCTATGGAGCAGCAGAGGACAATCCTTTCACATGTGCGATGATACAAATTCTCAGCCTACCAGCTTTGCCAATATGCCATATTCTTATGACATATTTCAGATTAAATAACCATTTTATACTCCATAGTACATTTCTTAATTGGTCTCTGCACACTTTAAAACCTGCCTAAACAAACCAAATCAGAGAGGGAGTTACTTTCTGACAGGCAAGTTAGGTTAAAAGAAAGTTCTTAGACTAAAAAACCAAACTTCCCTTAATTTCATATTTCATTAAAAAGAAGAAACAAACTCTTCACAGTTTTACCATTTTTAGTTTTGATGTAGCTCTGAAAAAATCCAGAAGTGTTTGCACAACTATGAACAGTTTGCACTTTTTAAATCTGCACTTATTTAACATTGCAAGGTGCAAACAGCAGAAGCGATGGTTTCCTGGATGCTGGGAGGATAACTGTTCTGCTGAGTTGATGAAGATAACTCATGAACAAGAGTCATCTTTTTCAAAAGCAGGTTTTTTTTCCTTGCCTGTATTTTATCCTAGGTATAGTAAGATTCCTTACACTTTTTAAAATGCATTTAGGATTGCCTGCTCCCACTTTCTTATCACTATTTCATTGAAAACTCTTGTTATCATTTTTGAATTGTTTGAAAGTCATCAGATACGTATCCAATACATTTGAAAGAGACATCTAAAGCTTAAGTTGCTGCCAGGTGCTCAGTAAAATTTTAGAATTTCACGAATTCCACTGTGACACATCAGGTTTTTACATTAACCTTGGAAGCAGTGGTGCAGCAGGACAGGAAAAGGAGGCGGCAGGGTCTATAGTTGGGGTTCCTCCCCCGCCATGTGGCCCTGGGGGAGGGGGAGGCACGCCTTGGGTCACGCTGGGTTCTCTCAGTGCTGTCCTTGTGGCACCAATGTACCCAAGTCCTGTTCCCTGAATGGTCCCAGGGGTTTCCCCCGCCCCCTGTGGCTCTGGCTTTTACTGGGAAGTTTGCCCACAAAAGTCGGAGTCTTTGGCCTGGAGCCTGGCGAGGTGCTGGGCTCAGAATAAACATCAGTATGGAAGAACATCGGCAAAGATCATCTTTTATTCTTTGCCCATGGACATAACTGTCTCCAGAAGGCTGCAGAGGAACCCAACTGCAACATCTATACACTGTTCAGTCTCAGTCATGCCAAACCCTAAAATACGTGAAACATGCAGGTGGAAAAAGTAGTATAAAATGTATTGTATGATTTTGATAAATGAGATATTGCACTATCATTGGAATACCTACAAATAACCAGTCTGCACATATATTTAGTTGAGCAGTCTGTAGGGTTTATGAGAAATGGCTAAAAAAGATACAAAAATACCTTTAAGATTTTTTTCCTTTTCCTGTACTTAAAAATAAAATCACTAGTCTTTGAAAATTACCTGTCTTTTCCGATATTTCTAATTACATTTTTAGACTCAGAATTATATATAAAAGATCCAATATCTTTGTTCTGCCTCTTGTAACTTAAGCTATGTTTGCAACATTTACTGGCTGAAGGGTTGCAGAAGGAGAGCTGGTGGCTGTGAATTTATGACATCTTCCAATATAGTGTATTCTTTACTGTCCATATCTTTTTTTTTTCACTCACTTTTCACTTACTGGTTTCTAAGTTAGAGTGGTTCCGCTTCAGGAAAAAACATCATGAATGACGCTTCTCTCCAGTGTCTTACATATTGGCACAGGCACTAAGAACAGTAGAAGTGGTCAGAGACAGCTAAGAGGTAAACTCAATTGGGGAAAAGCTAATTTCGAAAACAAAACAAAAAAGGAAACTTTCAGCTGAACTCAGTCACAAGCCAACACAATTCAGAACTGCACATATACAACGCTTTAACAGAGCTTTGCTGAAATCCTGGCCAACTTGAGGTTTGCCTGCTGTGGGAAATACAAAAGGTGAGAAGGCTCTCAGGTGGAGCGAGAAAAACAGGTTTCAGAAATAAAGCAAAGAATTTAGGTTCGGCTGCGACTGCAAAACCTGAAGATAGAAGAAGATACAATTATATAGTGAGCAAGGACATTAAAACAATGGTTGGAGTTACTGGGTTTGGCTCAGATAGGTCTTGAGGCTGCAGAAAATATGCTTAGCAAGATAGATAAGTTTTAAGTTTGATAATGGAACATTGTGCATTGTTATTATGAGGCGTACAAGCAAGCATTGTCTGTAGCAGATGTACGTGTACTTTTAATGATTGGTTAGAACAGTTGTCTATAAACTTTAGAAGCATACTATTGGCTAAAAAACTTTTAAAAATATTCTATAACAAAGAGATTCTTGGTTGCCTGAGGCAGAGTGAGCCATGTACCATCTCTTGTGTCTCATCTCTGGAAATGAGACTGATGCCTGAGTAAAAATAATAAAAAAGCTCCTGGAACGCGTGCCTGGGCACCCCGTCCTGTTTGGTTCTTACACCGATACCCACCTTGTATAATTTCCCAGCAGGCTGCATTTAAAAGTTATGTAACCCTCCAAGTTGTCTCTCGTGACAAATGTTTGCATAAATGCTAACAGACTTCAGTACTACTTCTTGTTTTGTTCGTGTGTGCAAGAAGAAAATGTTCAGGTCATGAAAGCGATTGCTCAGAGCCCTATCACAGATGGAGGGACAGCAGTGGCAAGCATGACAGAGCACTTGTTATTTAAAAGGACTCCAACAATTAAGTCTTCTTCAGATGCTTGATAACATGAAAGCAATTAGAGGAAAAAACATTTACAACCATACACATTCAGATTTGCCTTTTTCTTGAGTGTGAATGACATTTACACACTGGGGGTTGAATTACTACACTCAAAAGAATCATTTCATTCTTTTGGTTGGATATTTCAGGAATGTAATTTTGTTAAAAAAAATTAAAAATTGCTTTGCATTTTAACAGCCATAATTATATTTGGCAAAAAAGTCCACAGGAAAGGTGAGTGCCCTTTTTAAGAAAAGCAATTACTCTGCTCCAGGTTAAATCATTTCACCTGCTGTGAAACATTTAAAATCTCTTTTGCTACTGAACACAGGTAGTTGCTTAATAGAAGGGTCATGCAGACATTCACAAAAATACTTCTTGCAAAACAGTCAGAAGACTGCCAATAGTAGGTGCATTCAAAAATTAATTTTTGGATAATTTTAATTGCCAGTAGACTTGAAAATCTTTTGTAGTGATAAAAGTTGGGGGATACTCAGAGCTGCTACAAAGTTCTGCAAAACCGATTTGTCTTAGAGGTTTTTAAAGAAATCATTCATGCTATTGTTAACAGATTGGTGAAAAAACCTCCAAGCACACAACTGTAACAGATGTAAATATACCTCCTTTATGATTAGTGATTCCATTGCTACAGCACAGAGCTTATTCCTCTGCCTCCACCAGAAAATCTGTGATTACCAAGCACTCTCCATGGTTTTCTCTCACACAGATCAGCGTCTCAGACCTGACTTTCAGGGAAACTGGAAGTTGTGCAAACCCGTGCTCGAGCACACAGGCGAGTTCCCCTTCCAGGATGAATTCCCTATATGATACTGCATAGCTGGAAAATCTTTAGCCCTGATCTTCCTGCAAGCAATCACATCTCTAGAGCAGGTCTAACACTTAGGACAGTGTCTTAACACTCTGCAAGACAGAAGGTGCCCAAGTGGGTCCGTTTCAAATTGCAATACTTGAACCAGAAAGGTGAGAAATACAAGGCTGAGGCTGAGGCCTTGAGCAGTGAAGACACTGGATGGGGCAGAGCACCACAGGCACAGAGTCAGCACTGGCCACAGAAACCTCACCAATAATCGGCTACAGGAATACAAACCTACAGCTTGACAAAAGTGGTTTAGGAGTAACAAAGACAAGAATAAAAAATATTTAGGCTCTGTAACAGCAACGGAAACAACACAGAGCAATGGACAATAAAAGATACAATTCCATCACCTTGTTATGCACAGTTTGGATCCATTGCTAGTTGTACCCAGCATGTTTTAAGCGTTAGCTTTGACACCTATTTCATGAGCCCTGGTAAGTGAGAGCGCAGTGTCCAGCAGGGAGTCAATGACTTGGAGCAGTTTGTAAGATGCAGCTGCTCTGAAGGTCTGGACTTGTTCACAGCTCCTTCAGGACTGGCTAAGTGACATTGGTGCAACTTTCACTAGCACAGCACAGCTCCCTTGCTGTTTGGAAGTGTCTTTATTTGCTACAACAAGCACAAAGTCTTTCTTGTTACAGAATTCCAGCTTGTCACACATCAAAATTATATGTGTAGAACACTTAGTAGAACTTACAATATTTATATTTTATCATCATGATAATGAAAATCATTGCTTAATTATATAATTAAATCAAAATTAGGAAGTGCTTAAAGAGAGTAGCATGATACACCAACTGGTTCATTTCATTCATTTAGTTCAGTTACTTTCAGACTGAACTAAAATGAATAGATAGGAGCTATTTTATCTCTTCTGGTGAGTTATCTAGTTTGCACTAAAAAAGTGTAAAAGTTAGCATTACGTTAGTGTGGATAGTTTAAACTACTTTTTAGTCTTAAAAACAATCTCAGAAAACATACATGGGGTCTAAAAATGCATTTCAAAGCCTTTTTACACAGCTTCACAGCCTTTTCATTAAGGCCAATATTTTCTGTGCATTTTATCCCAGTGAATATCCAGTTGTTTAGAGGAACGTATTTTTCCATCCTGAAGTACTCAGTAAGAGGAAAAATTATAATTTATGCTTTGTTATTAATATATAACAGACATACACATTTACTCAACAAAAGAAACCCAACCACCTTATTTCACATTTAGAAGTGTGTCCCTTTCTTCACTGACTTTGGTGTCTCTTTGGGGTTTCTTTACGTGCCTTCACCTTTCCCTTTGCTTTGACTCAGGAGAGGATTGATGCCTGGAAGTTTCATCTGTCCTGTGGAATCTTACAGCGCTGAAGGGGTTAACCTTGCCATGCAAGGGGCATCCCTCATACAAATGCCAGGTTATGAAGATGTACCAGCAGTGGATACAACAGTATTTACATCCCACTAAACTCTGCAGGAAAGCACTGTTATCAGCAAGGAAAGCGGGTAACATTTAGCAGGTCATCACCTTAACAAAAGCAACAAAGAGGGCAAATCAACACATTTTGGAGAGTGAACGCTTGCATGATGCATGCATTACAGCTACGGAGAGTGCTTTAATAAAAAACAGATGGTGGCATTTATTTATTTAAACAGGAATGAAATAAACTTTTTTGTTTTTCAGAAACTTTCCAAAGTTTTTATTTTATTTTTAGTTTTGGAAAGCACATGTGTGTACTGTACACAGCACGTGTACTGTTTCTTTCGTCAAAAAAAATTATCAGGGATATTAAAGCCAGCAGAAGAATAAAAAACCCCTTCCCAAACGTAATTTACATAGGCTCTGGAAAGGGAAAATCTGCAATAGCCTACAGCTGGGTTTCACTATAATTAAACTAGGTGACAGATATTAAAATTAATATTAAATTAGTCTGATCACGTTTAAAAAGACTCTATGCCCAATTTAGAAGATATGCAGGATTTACTACACGAGGTCACATAATGCTACTTCTAGCTCAAAAGTCTACAACTAAAGGCATTGACATGGACCAGAAGAGAAAAAAATTATAAATTTTGACAAAATAATTATCGTCTAACTCTATCCTGATTCACGATAAATAGCTGCAAAATCAAAACAGAATAAATTTCGAGTTTTATTTCTGTGTACTTCTTTCTCAGTATCTGTTTCAAGCAAGAGACTACCAACATAAATAACTGTAGCGGTTTAGTTCGCAATCCATTATTTAGTTATTTTCCTTCTGTGAGATAAGAATTAGGAGAAAGCAAAGCAGGCATAAAACTTTAAAGAAGTTTATTAACAGAACTAAAAGATAGTAAGAGTCACAGTACACCTTCGTAACACTTCCCCTCCCCCCACCTCTCCTTCTTCCTCCCACCGACAGTGTAAAGAGACAAAACTTGGGATTTTTCAGTCAGTTTACCACCCCTATAATAGTCTTTCTTCAGTTCACTCAGGGAGAGAAGTCTCTTTTCGATATGCTATGGAGGCTTCTCCACAATAAACGGTTCTCTTGTGGCTTCAATGTC
>WEIT01021378.1:0-17102 GCA_013389985.1 Dryoscopus gambensis
TAGTGTAAATGAAAATGGGCCCCAATAAGTTCATGGCCTATCTTAGGCCTGATTTTTGCTCACAGACTATGCTGAAACCTTTGAAATGTCAGTAGAGCTCTTGTAGAGAAAAATTAACAGAAACATCTTACAATAGCAGGAAGGAATTATAAGATTCCTATTAGCAAACACAGATGCATTATTGTTATTATTGCCTTGAAAGACAATTTAAACAGAGGTAAGTGCCAGATGTCCACCCAAAAGAGGGAGGCTTTTAAAAGAAAAAAAGCAGTTGCTATTTCTGATTTATTCACTCTTCATTATGTTGTCTGAAATTGTGTTTAAATGTAACAAAAGACAGCATTTCCAAATGTAAAGGGAAATTAAGCTTATTTATATAATTTGAAGAGTTGTCTGGGTTTCTAGAATATAATAATAGTTCCTTAAACTGAAAATTAAAGTGCATAATGAATTGTAGAATTAAAATGTGTTTCTGTGGTGTGTTAAGAGCTATAAAAATCAGATGAAGCATAACACATTTTCAGTAAAAGTGGTATAAATAAAGTTACGGGTGATATTCCCAATTTAAGTAATGAAAAAAATGTGGTAAGTACTTGTATTACAAAATCAGATGATTTCTGTACCTAGACTAGTTGAGTTATTTGCTCATGCAAGGAAAAATCCTGAGCTAATATTGTAACAAAAATTTTTTGAAATATCTTTAGCTCTACTCAGAAGCAGAAAAGCCCTTTGCCCTACCAGCCTGGTGCCTGTACAGTCAGTGGAAATTCAACTGACCACTAGCTGGTCTCAGAAAAAAGCCTGGACTGTTACTGTGTAAAGTAACCTACTCACCACTGTAGTCACAAAGACCTATAGTATAGAATCAGCTTTTCCTAAAGAGAAAAATTTGATATCCCAGATGATACAAAACATCAGTGTGTTCCTTTAACTTTTATTTAGGTACAGGTGANAGTGGGAGGCCTGCTGAACCTCTGCAATTATGGACAGGCACAAGGAGCTCCTTGAGTGAAAGTGACATTTTTTTCTTGAGGAATACAAACTTTGAAGAGCTTTTTAATCCTGGTTAGTGAACGGCTAAAATAAGACTGGTTTGTGTTTCATGACCTACTATATATTTTGTTATATTTCTGCAATTCTTCTGTGGCACAATATTCGGTGGCGAATTTTTCAGGTGCAGAATTGTGGCTATACATCTCTGAATAAAAAAAATAATGTTCAAATCATTATTCAGTGCTGTTGCTATGTCCTCATCAGTGTTCAGGTTTTAAAGATGGCACACGCAAGGCCTTTAGGATTGAAGACCTATTTTTTTCTAGTGTGATAGCAATGCACGTGTGTGTTTGGCAGGGACATTAGGAAATTATTTTGCAGTGATTCTTTGGCAAGAAGCAGAAACACTGTGTCGCTTAGCATAGCTTGCTCTCGGAGGTCTTTACTGATTCCTCAGGCATTCAATCTTATTCTACTGCTCTAACTAGGAAGAGAGAACATAACCTGAAATCTCAGTGGTAAGATTTGAAAAGAGATGTATTTGGACATAGAAGCAAGGCATAGGAAAAATCTGAAGTAAAGGCATAAGGAAAGATTAATTTTTATGAATGGAATGTTATTTAATCTGACATATGTGAGACATAATAGAAGACCTTTTAAAATATCATTAAGTCTGTTGGAAACGCTGACACGAGAAGTCACACCAAATTTCTGCTGACAGGTGCATTGATGCAGTGTAGCAGTGGATCAGGATGGTTCAGGCTCATGTGCTGTGGCAGTCCAGCTTTCTCCTTTGCAAAGGCAGTGAAAGCAATATTTCAGTTCAGAAAGCTCCTGTTTCAGTTGAGCCATTGTATTCCTGAGAAGGGGTCTAATATATCAGGTAGGTTTTCCCATTGCTTCTCTGGTTTGGGGAGAAGGGAGTGATGAGAGAGAAAAGTGTTTTGTGCTGTGTTCAAGGACAGGCTTGATGTCCAGCAGTTTCACCAGTCAAGCTTTGAGCTTATATTGCAGCTTAAGTACAAACTATTGTGTTGACTATGCCCCCAAATGAGGAAAAAAAGTCTGTTTCATGTGAAATCCCACAGAGCTTAATACTAACATTTAAAACCTCCTTGATATATTTTTGTTTGCTTCTGGACTCACTGTAGAATTTAATACACAAGGGCAGGGAAAAAACTATAGAGAAATAATCACCATCAAAATGAAAAACAGCTTTAAATAAACTTCTTCAGAATGATAAAAAGGGATTAATCTGTATGGGTCTATATTCTTTTCTTATGCTTACAGAAGGTTTTAAGATGAAGTGCATTGAATTGCAGAGACCTTAGACCAGGCTTTCTAGGATTACATCAAGCCAAATATTCACAACTATTTAATATGTAATGCTTGCAGAATATTATTTTAGTTAAAGAGTGTAAGTGAATTTTGGTTGTACATCCACATGCTGCTTAGAATATATTTGTTACAGAAGTCACCTTAGTCACCACACTCATTGATCACAAACTGCCTAACTGATAGCCTGGAGTATTGGTTCCCTGTGCATTACTAACCTCAGAAAACCAAGGCTTGAAGGCCTTGTATCTGCAAATAGGAGTCTTGGAATTTTACTGGTGTAAAACGTTTGGGATGTTATTAGGTTGGTAAATATGTTTCTGAGAACTGGAACTGCTTCTATCTTCAGAGAAACCAGTCCTCTTCATTTACTGGAGAAAGCCTTTCCTCCATGAGCTGCATTTTGCTCCTGCAGATTGTGGGGTTTCCCATCCTTTAGACTGTTACTCAGGATTTTAAGTCATATATTTTGTATTTTCAAGCCACCCGATACCATGTCTAACTTTTAAATGACAAATTAATATAGGGTTTTACGATGTCTGCTATTTTTTATCTTGCAAAGGGAAACCGCCAAAGTTTAACCTGGAACAATACATGCAGAGGTTTCTCTTCCTGTTACTCTAAATCTCTCTCTCCCTTCATGTAGCTATTGAGAGTAATATTCTCTAAACTAAGCTACATGCTGGTAATGGTCAGATATATGTATTTTCCACTAACAAATTTCAGCTCTAAATTAGCTGGTTTCTAACCATCATCTAAATAGTGGAGAGAGAAAATCTCCCAACTTACTTCTTAAGATGCATCATGCACTATTTGTGAACAGGGATGTATTCAGGTCTGTTTACATGAGACAAGGCTTGATGAATGTCTTTTTAATCCCTGCCCTATCTTGCTAAATGCAGAGCTTTAACTTTGATCTTTCAGACTTCTTATCAATAATATTAGATTCATGATTGCAGATGGATAGGATATATCTGTTTAAATCAATGGTCAGTCACTGGAAAGGATCTTTTTCACCTTTGTTTTCAGTTTATGTTTCTGTTCTTGTCTTTTTCACGTTTGTGTTGGATAGAAACTAAATCTGGATGTGTCATGACTCTGACAGTCCAAAAGTAGCTTCTGGAAAACTGAATTAAAGAATTGGAAAACTGTTGCTTGGTATCATTGCAAGTTCAGAGCCTGGTTAAATGAAATTTGAAGAATCTCAGCCTCCAGTTGTGAATTTGCTGTGGAAATTAGAGACAAAATCAGGAATACAGTGTGATAATTCTCAAAGGGACATATAAAAACCAGCATTAAACCATTAACTAATATAATACTAATTAGAACACTGAAGTATTTGCTAGGTGGATATCTACTCATAGTTGCTGAACCTTGAAGTTGTTTATAATACAGTAAAAGATTATGCTAGAGGGATGGTTTACATAAGCAAAGTCTTGCTTAGATTTGATAACATTTGAATATATTGCAGAGTGGTTCTTTACAGTAAGTATAATTTCCTTGAGACACTACCAGATGCTTTTTAACATGGGAGAAACTGGAGTGTTTATTAAAGTAAACAAATACACATGGGGCTAATCCAAAGCCCAAGATGTTGGTAAAAAAATTTCTACAGATTTAAGTAAGCTGTAGGTCAGGCCAATGGATTCCCCCAGCGCACAGTATAAATGGGACTCTTTGTATGTATGTCCAAACAGTGTGTTTGGAATGCTTCCAGCAGAGTTTGGCTTTGATTTGACATTAATTTATTTCAGCTTGTTAAGCTGCTACTATATGATTTAAATAAATGTTATTTTAATGGATGCTGATAAAAAGAGATGGACTTCATGACATGTAGTTCAATTTCAGAGGCTGGCTGCTTAAATATCTCCATTTTGCCAGCACATAAATAAGTTTTCATTAAGAAAAAAACCCCATGGATAGCTTGTAAACCTCTGAAAAGCCTAGGAGTGTATGCTGGGGGAGAAAAAATAATTTCAGTTTGAAGTTTGAACTCTGTTGAGTGACTTTCACATGAGTATTTCATCTAGAAACCACTTGGGAATGTTTATTTTTTGTATTTCTTGACTGTGTGTTTCAATTGCAATTTAGATCTCCATGGAATTAATGGAAACAAACTATATAGTAGTTCACACAAAGGAAGGTTACATTTTAAACACATAAACAGAGAATTAACTAACCTTTCACCAGAATTAACTAACAGTCCACCAGTCTTACCAAAAGTCTAGGTAGCCACAAAAAGTTTAAATTAATATTTAGAAATTATGGTGGTTTTATTTTTAAAACCATTTAGAATTTTGCCAAGAGTGGGAATTGAAACAGGATAGAGATTTTTCTATAAGGTGCAGCTTGAATTGAAGGGATTCTCCCACTTTTCTGTGCATCTGTTGCAATGTGGAATTCTTCTTGTGATGAATTTTCTTCCATATGGATTTCCTCCTGAAGGTACTTGTGTCTGTTTCCTCTTGTCCCATCACCATTTATCCTTGTGAAGAGAGTATCTCTACCTTCTCCATAACTACCTTTTAAGTAGCACAGGTTTGATCAGATCCTCCAAACCTTCATTTCTTTGGGCTGAGCAAACCCCATTCCTTCAGCCTCTCCTCGTGCCTCCAGTTCTCCAACCATCTCTTTGGCTTGGTGGCCCTCCATGGCGCTCTCCAGTTTGTCTCTCAAAGCAGAGGAACTCCAAGGAGACCCAGGGTTCTGGGTGTGGCAGAGTGAAATCGTGGCATCCCTCGATCTGCTGAACGCGCCTTTAGCCGCACAGCCCAGGCCAGGGTTTGTTCTCATCGGTGCTGTGAGGCAGCTGCTGACTTGTGTTCAGCTTTCTGCCCACCAGCACTTCCAAAGCCACACCTGAGCGAGTGAGATCCCAGCCTCGGTCGCTGCTGGGGTTTATTTCATCCCACGTGCAAAGCTTTACATTTATTTTTGCTAAAGCTCATGCATTTCTTGTTAGCCCAGTCCTCCCACCTGCTCTGCTCTCTCTTCCTGAGGAGGCTCTTTGCTGTATCTACCTCTCCTTCTAGCTCGGTGTCATGCTCAGACTTGGAGAGTGTACTTTCAGTTCCACCATTCCAGGGATCTATACAGAGATTGAATACTATGTGCATTCACTTTGGGTATCTAGCCGGGGGTGGCAATCTTCTGAGCACAAAAAAATGCGCCTCCTTTGTACAGGTTTACAGCATTTCTAAATCAAAGATGACTGTGACATGTGAAATATAAATGTATAAAGGCATATTTACCACCCATCTGGCAGCTGTTTCCTAGGCAATAACTTACATAAGATTGATGCTTTTCAGGATATTTGGAATTCTCTAGAGACCTGTAGTAAAAGCCTAAATTGTACTTTGAAGCAAAGCAAGCAGTGTCTGTCAGGATGTTTTATTCACACACATTTTTTTGATTCAATCCTTTCTGAGGGATGTAGACAAGAATGGTCATTAAAGTGTCAGAGAAAGAAGGTGTTAATTAATTTGCATGCTTCGTGGCACAATATGTTTGGTGTCTCGGTTCTTACTAGGTTGTTTCACCATAGCATGGACCAACTTGTTCAGTCTTGAATTGTATGTCATATTGAAAAGTTGTGTTATTTTGTATTGCTCCTAAAGGATATTTCAGAAATCTTATGAAAATAGCATAATATTGTGACAGCCTGATGTTGAAAATGGGCTTGTATTGAAGTTCTTTAGCTAATTTTAAAGGGGAAAATAAAAAAAGAATTGGGATTACAGGACTTGAAATCTAAGTCTAGATTTTAGGTTTATGGACTTGGTCATAAGCGGAAGGAAGCTTCTCTTGAATAGAGAATTCTTCAATTGCAAATTAGAACCAAATTTTAAAGTTAAAAAAGAAAAAGGAAAATAGCTTCCAAGTAACATGCCCAGAGGCCTTATTTTTAATAAGATTACTAAATACTTGGCCATGAGAGTTATACTGTAACTGCCATCTGTCTCTTTCTTCTCTCTTCTCTCTCCTAAGTGTTTCTCATTTGTTTATTCCCCATTCCAGGTGAAATCTCCATGGAAGTAACTGTTCGTTCTCTCCCCAGTTAATGCACTAGGAAATATTAGCTTGGCTTTGGGATGGAACTTTGTTCTCCTTGTGTGGCAGCTGAGCACTGATGGTTCCTGGGATAAGTTTCAAATGACAGAAGCATGTTACTTGCTTTTTCATCTTTAGTTTCAAGACCAGATGGAAAAGATATAATTGTATAATCTTTTTTCTAAGTATAAACCCATTAAAAGTAAGAATTAACATGCGCAAGGGTAAAATTGCTAATGCAGTAACCGAGCATGGTTTTGTGAAGCTGGACAAACATCCTGCCTATGTCTTAGGAAGAATATTTCTTCACTTTTCTGTTCAGCTGATTTATTACAATCAGTCATGTTGGAGGGTGCCTGAACTTGCTTCCTCTTTCCTTTGCAGCTTCCTTATTTTAGCTCAGATGGGACTTTGCTCTAAATCACATAATAAGGTAGAAGGTCTGTTATTTGACCTGGGACTAGGGTCACACAACCAATCTTGGCTAGTCTAAAATTAAATGTAAACAATGCTAGAATATATTGAATAATTTTGTACTTAAACTCGGGAGCTGCCACGTAGAACAGTACTTTATTATAGTACAATAAAACACAATTAGAATTATGACTGTTAATGTTTTAAGCTTTTAAAAATTGAATATAGCAAAGCTTTCATTCCACAACACTTTTACTGCAGCTGGTACCGTATTCATTGAGGGCTTGAGGGGACACTTCCTATTTTGTTTGATTTATAGCCTTATAACATCACAAATAAGAATTTTCAGCTTTACAATGGATGGAAAAGACAAAATTATTTTTAAAATTGATAATGTTTCACAAATTGTTACTTCTACTATATACTAAAGTATTTCCTACTTCTGGAGAACATTTTTTCTGCCCTCTTAACCACGATGATTGTATTTACACTTGGATTGCAAATTCGTGCACCAATGGGATAATTTTTACAATGAAATCCATTGTTTAGAAAGCTGAAATTAGAAATAGCCATAGACTATGGTTTTAGAGACACAAGCTACAAAAATTTTATGATCAGGATTAAATTGTTTATTTGAGGCTCTGTTTTTTTATTGTTGTTTTATTTGGTTCAAATCTGTAGCTGCAGCAGTTTGAAAATTCCATGATAAATTGCCAGTAAAGGTTAAGAAAGGCTAGGAAATGTTGTGCATCTCGGTAAATACTTCATGGAGACACTTGGATTCTTTAAGAGAACAAATTCCATGTTGCTGTGAATTAATTCTGCTTCCTTGGTGAAACCTCATGAGTTCAGTACTGTGCTCACTTTTGTTCCAGAATATTTCCGAATATACTTGATACTAGACAGGTATTCAGGCATATTTCTTACTGTATCATGTGTCCTCAGAACTTCTGTGGTTGTTTTTCTCCTAATCTGGCATGGGATTAATTCACATTCAGATCTTTGATGGATGTGCGTGGTGAGCAAGATGGTTTAGATTTTACTTGCTTACTGTAATTAATTTGGGACAGGCAGAAAAGAGAAAAAGACCCTTTCACTCAGAAAAGAGAATTAGCAATACTAAAAGAATGAAATTATGTGAGAAGATGTGGAGTTTCTTTGTTTAGCTGTTAGAGTTTTTAAGTATTCTGCCTTAACAGCTCGGAGAATTTCAAACTCCTTTGTCAGCATTTTGTATTGGCTGTAGAGTCCAGACAAGTGTTGGATATCGTCACAGGCCCAAACAGATATGAAATGCCTTTTTTTTACAGTTTAGCGTCACTTTTTTTGCTTGTGCTATTTAATACAGCACTGTTCTGAGAGACTCATAAAAAAGCCAAAAAAACCCAAAACTAAGCTATTGTTGTTTGGGAGGCTGCCTGTTCCAGAAATGGTGCTTTCCCTAAAATAATCTTCATGTGACTGTGATTCACAGAAATTTCTGCTGTTTTTTTTTTTAAAAAAAACTGTTAAAGGTCACAAACCACTCACCTTCATATATCAGCTGTGCTGTGTGGAGGGAGTAAATGGTTAATGATCAGCGTGTTCTCCTTGCTCGCAGGAGGTTTTGAAGGGAGATCTGTGGATTCAGTGTAACAGCATGACCTCAGTCTCACAGCCTAACATGGGCGAAGCTTTCATAACCTTCACTCACTCACTGCATAAACTGAGAAGGGGAGTGTCACTTGTAGCACGGCCAGGGCATCAAGACCCTATCTCTGTTTCCAGAAAAAAAAAAAAAAAGAAAATCTATATTATGTATCGTCATCGTCCCCGTTGTCACTGTTTTTATCTGTTTCAGTACAAGTTTCCCTAACAAGTTCAGATGAAGGTCAACGCGTGTGTGTGTGTGTGTCCCTGTGCATGTGTTCTCCAAGTAGTTCTTTTTTATTTGCTGTGGTTTAGAGCAAAATAAAGCTTGAAACAAAATGGTGAAAGCTTGGGCAGCAGATTTGAGTGTCTCTTGAGTTCCACAAACTGCTATTTTGAATTATAATTCTGAAAAAAGACTAGTTTATATCATTTGAAAAGAATAGACAATTTCTGCATTAAATAAAAGGTTTTTAAAATCCTAACCCACAGATTTTAAAATGGGTGGGATTAAAGCATACAGATTAAAACTGGGTTATTCTGATTAGCTTTTACATCTAGAATATTTGCATGACAGTGCTTATCTTTTGTTTAGAGGTTAAAAGGCACTGCAAATAGATTATCTTTTTATAGAAAATCAATACATTTAGAACATGAAGCCAAAAAATTTATTGGGTTAATTTTTAGAATAAAAACTGAAGTTATGAAATAAGGAATTTTCCCAGCCACCAGAAACATTCGTTGTAGAATATTTAAGAGAAACACTGATGTAACATTTGGTTTTATGAAGAGCTTCAAAAAACATTCATTTTATGGATGATAGTCAGTTACTTTGATTTTTAAGTTTATGATGGGCACAACAATATTAGAAGAATCTTGCTTTGTGTTGAAGATAATAAAAGCTGAATTTTCATTTGGCTGAAGCTTATAGTACTGCACCTGCAAAAAAAGAATATGAATCTGTGTTTGTTCTTGCAGACAAAGGGTGGTTGGGCAATTCAGCATCTGTTCATTAAATATGTGCTCTTATGCCTGGAGGCAAGTACAAAACCAGGAGTCCAGCTTCATATGACCTGCTCTGTTCAAGAAACCTCATCTGTATCGCTCAGTCTTGCAACACTGGCTGCAGTCTTCTGTGAATTGAGATTTTTGGAACAAATTTAACTAGTAAGAATAAAAAGTCTCAGCATGTGAGACACATGATGAAAAGCCTTTGAGGAACATATGAACACAGTTAAAGTAATCCACGAAGTCTTTTCAGTCAGGACACGACCTTTTGCTTACCAAGTTTTAATTTATTACATTAACTATGAAATTACCTAAAACTCAGATGGTTGTTAGAAACACAGATGAATATACTTGATTTTAACACTGATTGATCTATTCCTTAAGATTACATAGAAACTCCTTGTCCAGGAAAAAATAATACTTCATTTTTCAGAAGATAAACAATACAAAGAGGCTGCACTGCAGAAAAACAAATGTTGGTATATGCTGACAGAAGTAGAGGAAGTTTTCCCAGGACATGAAAACACAGTACAGTTGGAGGTGCTGATAGGATTTGAATGTTTTTTTGTGTTTGGGAGTTCTTAACTTTAAAATGAATGCATTCTTCCTTAGGTGTCAGATTGTTTTCTTCCCACTGAAAAAGGGTTTTTACCCTGACTAGAGTAAATATAATGGCAGTAATTCACAAATTGGGTATCTTTAACAAGAAGTTAAAGTGTGAAATCTTAATATAAGCAGTGTTGTAAATGGCTTAAAGGTCTATTAAAGTTTTGTTTTTAAAGAATAAAATTTCTTACCAATTTATCCCCATTTAAAAGACTAGAGACTGAACTATGTAATCTTTGATTTAATGATATAAAATCAGTGTAAGTCTTGCTAAATGTAAAGTGCATCTATGCAGTTTCATTGCTAAACAGTCCGACAGAACAGCCATAAAAGTGGTATTTACTGTAGTAAACATCACCAGGTCTTTGAAATATCAGACGAGGCATAATTTGCTGCTATTCAGCTTCTTGTTTTGATCCTTATAGTAAAAATAGCTCATCATTTAATCTGTTGTTAATTATAAAAATAGAATCTTGGTGTTTTGATTGGTTGATCGAAGTTTCATAACTCCCTAGATATATAAAACTGCCCTCAGGAAAGAGGAGAAAATGTTGTACTTCAAATAAAGCAAGGGAAAAGATTATTGTGGAAAGATAGGGCAAAATCCTATCTCTGCCTATAACCCTATCTTTAAATAATATCTTTCTTTGACTAGTTGCTACCACACTCCGGTCCCTTTCTGCAGACAGGGTGTCCCTGACTTCAGCAGGTGACAGTCTCACAGATTTCTTTGAAGGGCTATTACCAGAAAAGGGTTCAAACTGTCTGTCTGTCTGGTCTGAGGACTGAACAGCAGCCCATATCTTGGGTGATTTTCACTTTTGCTAAATATTCAAGTAAATAACCATATATAGTCTTGGCTCTAACAGGAAAACTTGGTGTAAGTATCAACAAGACATTGTAATAAAATAAAAAGAGAGTTCATCTTCATAAAGTCTTTGCTCTAGATCCGGAATGTGGTTTTGAGGTGAATCTCCCTTGTTCACCCTTACTGTGCAATGGCTCCTATTGCAGAGCAACCAAGGCCTAAAAAAAAAAAAATTAAAATGGAAAACGTGCTCCAGAAGCACACTGGAAAAAATTACTATTGTGTTTACATTTGTATAACCATTTGGAGGCCAATGTGTGAACGCAAGGAGGGGCTGAGAACTTTTTAACTTGCTTGCTGATTCTGGGTTGCTTTGAAACATGCTGAGTGGATAGCCCTGGAAGTCTGCCAAAGCTACAGCCAAAGTTGCAGCAAATGGCTCAGAATATTTTGCTGGAGAGGTACATGTTTTTTTTACTGGATAAACCAAGAGCATATTCAAAGAAAATAGCACAGAGACACTATGCTCTGTTTTCGTGGAAAAGCTGGCAGCTTTTCAGGTCATTCAAAGGCTGAAAAAGTGGTGTGAACATTGAGTAACAAATACCTTCTTTTGTTTATTTTCAGGGAAACAACTTTTGTAGATAGGATTTTATTAAGGAAATATGAAACACTTTTAGCAATACTTACTCCAAGTAGTAGTACTATTTTTCCTTTGCCTGTATAACTATGAATATGGGCAAAAGAAGCCTATATAGCCCCAGTCTGAATTGTTTCTCTGTGCAAATCCACACACATAGCATGGCACCAGTCCCTTGTTAAGGATATTTTGTGCTAAAGAGGCCCTGTGTGCCTCTAACACCTCCAGACAATCCTTTCCTGACCTAAGTGTTTTGGCTCAGAAAAAAAGGAATAATTACAGAATGATTTAAAAATAATTGGAAAACATTTGACTTTTCTTTTGCCTTTCCCCTTTTCATTTTTGTTCTAGTCTGCTAAAACAGCAGTTTTGCAAGCATAAGGCATCTTTGTTCCTCAGTTGTCACATAATACGTCAGAGAAACCAAGTGTTGGGCAGTGCTTCCTTGCCTTTGCTCTACCTCACATGGTGGTCGTCCAAAATCCAGGCTGTGAACAGTTAGATATGTAAGTAAAAGTTTGGATATCTCTTTCAGTGAGTGTTTCACGGGGACATGAAGTCTGCTGTACTTTGTTGTTGTTCTGAACTTTGGGTCTAGGGACAGGCGTGGGGCTGTACGGTTGTGTTGGTGCACTCCAGTCCTGTGGCCAGGCCAGAGTGCAGGGCACTGCCCAGTGCCCGGGAGAGAGCTGTGCTTTCTGTGCCCCCTGTGCCGGGCTGGCTCCTTGGGGCGCTTTTATCCAGAGCCCACCGAACCGTGCCTCATAAACAACAGCTTCTCTGTGGTTCTTCTGCTGTCTGTGCATCCCGGTCCCATCCGTACGTCTGTGTTCTGCTAAAATATCCTCTGGGAGACAAAAGACCTCAAAGTTTTCCTCTTCACTGCTGCTAAAGAGTGAGTGATTTAGCTGTGCATGGTGGCCGCCACATGTTGCCTTTTGGACGCTGACAATAGCATGAAGACGTTACAATGCTGATGATTGACTTTCAGCAGGTTGCTTTGAATTAATGCGTGACAGGAAAATAAAGAATCCACTACTGTAATTGCTTTGAAACATCACTTTGGATTTAGAACAATAAATACGCCAGAGGATTTATTGAAGATATCAGTATCATTAACAGAATTTATGTGGGGCTTTCTTGTTGTCTGCGCTTTCTGCTCTTAATTACCTAATTTGTGTTGGGACCATTCATTAAAGAGAGTAATGTCATATTTCTGTGATGCCTCTATAAATCCTGTATAACCTGTCAAGTAGTAGATCTTATCTTAGTTCCAAGAGTAGATTTCTTCTGTATTATTTAATTATAAAACTCTTAACATGACTTGGTATCAAAATTAAATCAGTTAAATGTTATTACTGTTTCTTCTTTCCCGAAAGTGAATTGTGAACTGCCTCTTTCAATTGTAAACTTCTGTCTTGGAGAAAGTTAATTTCATTTAAACAATGCTGATGCATCTTTTGGCTGATAAGTGATGAAATCACTCCAAATCTCGGGGGAGAAATCCTTATGATCAACCACAAACTAAACAAGTGTTCTGTTTAATGCCAGAGTTAAAAGAGGACATTTTTAAATGCCTTACAAATCCTACAAATCCTTTCCTTGCTGCAGGATCCTTTGTAATTAGTTGTCCTAAGGACAACTTTCAAAAATACTGTTTAAACTTTTATTGGCATTACTTCATTTTTTTTGCTTTTTTGGCACAATATCAGTGTTGGTGAGAGGGTGTTACATATTCACTTTGATAGTGTAATCACAGAATAAAAGGATGGCCTTCATTCCCAGAGAATTCTTCCTAGACCTTATCTGTAGTGCCTTGTGTGTGGACTTCAACTACTGGGGAACTGAACAGGCATTATTTGTGGTACTCTTTCTATTTAATTGCTGTTTCATACTTGAATGTTTGTTTTTAATATTAGCAAATGGATTTCAGTCACTGTGCAGTCACTAGGGCTCTGATCCTAAGAAATTTTGGATGTAGTGATCTTGGGAAATTAGGAAGATCTACATATCAGCTGAATGTTGTCTATCAAAGCTTCCAGCTTTATCCATAAGATTGCTTTTTCTCATGATTTCCAATAACAAAGACAAGCTGGGTATGATTATAAGGAATATAAATTATAAATAATATAAAGAGGAAAATACTCTTTAGTCATAGAGCTAAGCTAATTACATTTGCCATGGAGAGCGTGAAAAATGAAAACCAGAAGGTAAATAATAATCTAGGAGATGAATCCCCGGCAAAACCTGATGGCCGTGAGAAATAGCTTAGTTTCTGATAGAAATGTTAACTTGTCTCGTAAGCAGTTTTGCATATTTTAAGGTATTAATTAGACTTTCCAAAAGTTTAAAAAAAATTTAAGCCAGCTCTTTGTTCTTGCTTCACAGAGCTGCAGAATGCTGTGTTTATCATATACTCACCCATGTAAGCCAATTGTATCAAAGAGACTTTTTTGTGCTATACTTGCAAAAATTCTGGGAGCAGCCCCAGCTCCAAGTGCACTTCCTACCATTGTCATAAATCACTAGCTAGATGTTTTGCCTTACTTGGGAAATTCTTTTGTAAATCAGTGGCTGCACTAAAATCTGCTGGTTGTGAAAGTACAGTGAGAGCTGTGCTCTGAGGTTTTTAGTTTCTCTGGAAGTCACACAACATATTTAGTTTCTTCCTCCCCATCCAGTTTGTGTGATATTTGCCTTTTGTAATTATTGATGCTTCACTAATAAGCTTGGAGCAGCCTAGTGTTGGTTAATTTTGTAATAAAATACTCTGATTATATTTTTTTAAACTCTTACCACTGCTTCTGTCTATTTTGAAATGTAGATTGTTTTGCTGTGAAATAGCTTTTAATTACAAAGTTATGCAGATGCAACTTTGAGTTTAAACTTTCATTTCTTTGTTAGGTGATTTTTAAAATGTGCCCACCATGATTAAATCTTAGGTAATGAGGGTTCTTGGCAGGTACTCTCATTGTACAAATAAAGTTCATTATTTGTTCAGTTACTATTTGACTATGTTGAGAGGGGGTAGAAATCAGAAACATAAAACATATCTAATCACAGTTGATCATATTTTTGGACCAAAGTTTCTATAAATCCAGCTATTTTTCATGCTGTATTTCTTTTGAAATAAGCCTGAATCCTAAAGAGTCCTCACTGCTATTTTCGTGAAATATTAATTGTAAAAGTAGTACTGAAGTGTTTTAAAGTTTTGTCAATTATTAATAGATGTGATTGACATTGGAAATCTTCACTGATGTTTTTAACTGTGACAAATTTGCTTCTCAGTTGTATGTTTGTGTTTCCCAGCACATATTTAAGAAATATAATGTATTTAATTAACTATAATTCATTAATTAGCAGATGCACAAAGTGTTGAACCAGTGCAAATGAGGAAGAAATATCATCCAGAATGATTGAGTCAGAAACATGGAAGATCTTGGACCATATTTAGCTCAGAATAAATTTTTATGGACATAAAAAATGCCCTTTATAATAACTTGGTTTGTCATACTTTTTGGGTATATCACTAATCAGTGCAAGCAAATATTCCTTAAGACTTTATCCTGTTTTCACTGAGACAACAGCAATTCCTGTTGATCTCAAGCTTTTCCCAGTCTGTTTCCACAGTGCTTTTAGGGATATTATTGTAACCTAATAAGACAAGTTATTTCCCATGGAGAGGAATGTGTTTTAATCTCTGACTACACACATGGAAGCATTTCATGATGCTCTGTAGATTCTTTGAGAGTAAGTATTGACAAAAGAAAGAGGCAGATAGATTGAGGCCATTAGAATGCAATTCCCAGAACTTCAAACAGTTGAACTGTGTTGCTGACAGTAATTTCAGGAGCTGTCAGGCTGCCTGCTCTCTGTGGTGTGCTGAGCACTCTGAATCATTGCGCGGTGCTTATTAACAAGGGTCTCTTCACAGGGCAAAGTAACACTTTCTGAAAACACTGTGAATCTAACAATATCTTGACAGGCACTATGTTCAAAATGCATATTTCAAATAAAACTTTGAAAAATAAAATGGCAACCTACAGATCCTCCATAACTTGAAAATGTCAGGTATAATTTTACATGTTTACGCGTTCTGCACCTCTTTTTGTCAAAGCATGAAAGCTTTGACACTAACAGCATAACCCCACTGCCACTGTAACTTATCAGTAACAATTTTGGAAAAAAATGTGGATAGTAATAATTTTTAAAAACCTGTTTCTGCAGCTTCTGAGAATTCTGTAATTCCTCATTGTCCTCCTAGACAGGAATGGAATGTATAATGAAAGAATATAGGAGACTTTTCCAGAACAGAAGTTATTGAAATGAGCCTTAAAATTAGTTATTTCATTCATTAGCACTGCTTCACATTAGTTGGAAAATCGGTAGTTTAAAAAAAAAAAAAGCCTTTTGTGATCCTTCTGTGAACTCTAATGCCTCTCACACTAATATAAATATGAAATGGTGCACCTAAGAAGAAGGATCCAATCCAAATCCTCCATGGAATTGAAATCATTGGATTGTGACCTGCTGCTTTATTATCTCAGAGAACAGCTAGTAGGAAAATGTCAGAGTAAGGAATGTGAAACACAGAGCTTTGCTGGCAGAATAAGCCTGAGGCTTTTTGATGAAATCTCTGTCTTTTCATTCAGGCTCTGAGCTGAAATTTTCTGTTCCTAAGAAAATAAATATATTTCTGAAATATTTATTCTGAAATTGGAGCATTTCCTTCCCAAGTTTGCACTTCTCCCTCTCATACAAAATCAATTGGTCAGGTAAGTACTTTCCCTTAGAGCCAGATTTAGTGTTAATCAGAGGGAAAGCATGTTTCTGTGAACTGAGGTGGGTCACATGGGCTTATTTCATGCCAGACCTGCAGCACTACTTTGCCTTATGCTTCATTTTATCACAAAGGTTTGTAAAAAAATTTTCACTTCCAGTCTTTTTTTCCTGCTTCAAAAGAAAAAAAAAAAAAGGGAAAAAAAAAAAAAAAGCCTTGATGAGGTGGATGAAAGGGGCAAAGTTTTTCAAACCACTTCCTAAGTATTTTAATGGAAATCCTTATAATAGACAGTAGGGAGAAACTGGGTTCTTTCATCTGTTTTTTTTCCTAGAGCATTGCCCTATATATGGTGCAAATCAATACTTAATTTCTTCATCCGATAGGCCAAATACGAATAGTGATGCCATGACTTCTTTTTGCTAGTACTGCTGTTTTACAGCAGAGCTCTTTTATCTTTAAGTCTGAGAAGAGAGGCACCAAGTATCACTGAGGGGAGACAGTGTAGTTTTGATTAAACTCCTCTAACACGTTCATTTTGGAGGTCAAGGCATCTTGTTTCGTACCCATTCTTCCTGGGGGTTTGGAAATTCATCTCTGTGTGACTTGTTACATTGAGGTCACTGGCTCACTTTGTATTGTCTCACAGGTGCCAGCGTGCTGATCTAAAGCTTTATTCAAGGCTCTAGTGAGAGACTAAATGTTGCATAGTTGTCTATGCAACATTTTATGTTATCTGTGTTATCTGTCTTAATGTAGGTTTCTGTAGTGTTGGAAATGGTTCTGTTGTGATGAGGCTTTGAGAAATTTAGTACTCAGGGAGGCCTCCTATGGCTGCC
>WEIT01021378.1:17191-36827 GCA_013389985.1 Dryoscopus gambensis
GACAAGATACAGATGTATTTTTTTGTGCCCCAAAACTTGGTCTTACGGGAATTTGGCTTGAATATTTATTCTTAGGCCTCTTGGCTTGGTACTTTTCCCTGTAAAGCTGAATTTGCAGTTGATAAATTCTTCAGAGATCTAAACAAAGACCTAGAGCTTCAAAAAACTTAGTATCTAATTTAGCAGTTGCAATCTTGAAAGGCAAAACAAAGTATTAAGGATTTATCTTTTAGACTACAGCTCTATAATACCCTGACCATAAGGTCCAACAGCTAATAATACAAAAAATTGCTGTAGGCATAATCTTTCTGAAGCTGATTTCTGACAAGATGTTTTGTTATTAATGCTCTGTTTGGAGAATTTTCAGTTACATCAGTTTGACTTGGATTTGAACTGAGTTCCAGAGGTGAATATTCAGTGCTGCAAAGTGAGTGCTCCACCCAATGCACTGATTATTCAGGTTCAAGAGATTTCTTTTCCAAGTTTTCCACCCAATGTGTAGGGACAGAACACTGGGGATGACACAACTACTTTCTGTATTTGTGGGAACTGTTGCTATGAGCAGATCTTAATCCCATATGTAATGTTTCGTTTTCAGAAAACAAAAAAACCTGACAATTCCCCACACACAACCCAAATAACAAAGGATTATTTATGACTGTTTTTAAATTGTTTGAGTTTGTTCAGAGCATTTTGTTGCTTGATAACCTCAAAGCGACTTGAAGATGTTAACTTATTTGATAACCTGTGCAAATGCTCTTGTCTCAGACCAAGCTCTCACAGCAAAAAAAGTTGGACCTCTAAACTCACATAATTCCTGCTTTAACTGAAGGATTTGGTAGCCACCGTAAGAGAAGTTTCCTTTTCCTCTTCAGTACTTACTCCTCAGACCATAGTTGTGAAGCTGTGCCATTATTTAACTTTGAACTTCTCTGAGCAAAATGATGACTATAGGCATCTTAAATCTAAATTTATGCCAAGAGCAGGTGAGTTTAGCTGAGTAAAGCAAAATCTTGAATCTGTGGAATATGCATCCTTGGAGATGGGCAAAACCCAGGGCCAGACAAGGCGCTGGACACCCTACTGTGTTGATGCTGCTCTTACAGGACAGTTGGACTGAATGATCTTCAGAAGTCCCTTTCCGCCTCAACCATTCTGTGCACCTGTGATTACTTTTTTTTAAAATTGAATTATTATTTTTCCCTGCATGGGAGTATGTGAAATTACACGTGTGAACCTTGCACTGTGTGTCTGGTGTTATGCATAAAAGAAATGTGATGAAGATGGAGAAGTTAAGAAGTAAAAACATCATTAGTGAAACATGGTTACATTTTACGATCCTACTTCTTTACCTTCGCAGGTTTTCAATGTCCAAGATATTTAAGGTGGTGTTGTCATCTCAGAGGGGCCTTAGTACAGATATACTTGCATGAAGCCCACAACACCTGTTTTCATACACCCTATTTTAACATGCTCAGTCTTGAACCTAAAGTACTGCCCTAAAAGCATAATTAGTACTTACCTTTGTGCAAAAAAGCCACACTTAGGAGAGCCAAGAGACCTTGGAAACTGCAATAATGGATGTGTCTTTCAGTAATGCTTTGGAAAGCAAAAGTGTGCTAATAGTGGTTGTTATTTACTAATTGGCATAATTGGTGACATTTTGTTCATTATTTAATACTGAATCCAGGAGGAATATAATGAAAATGGTTGATGCATGTAATTTATGGAATAGAACCTGAGCATTTAAGTTGTCTGAATGTAATGTTTTAATGTGAGGTCTTGATGTTAGTCCTTTTTTTTAAGAATTCTGTTACTTTTTGACAAATTACCTTGTGAGCTGGATGTCTCAGTGGAAACTCTGTGACCTGCATAAACATTATTAAAAGAGGGAAATGACAGATTCTCACTAGTCACTAATCACAATCATTTTAATATTCATTCACAATGTAAGTTTTTGGGCCACTGGTGTAACTTTAGTCTTGGGATATCCTTCAGTCTTCTTTCTGCATGTATTTTAAATGGTCTCTTTAGCTGAAGTTTACTTTAGCACTGTGTCCATTAAATGGCCTTTGAAAGTAAGAGTTGTATTGTGTCTGGTAAATTTAGATAAGGAGGACAATGGTTCTGACAGTGTTTTGTTGTTTCAAGAATTTGAAAAAGTTACAATTTTAGACAGTTTCTCATATTGAGTTCCAGTATTTTAAAACCAAGTAGACTTTAAAAAAAATGGACTAGTTATTTATTTTTTTTAAACAATACTTGCCTGACTTGACTTTCAACTAAATATTGATTAATTTTCATCATTCCACTTCTAGAAGTGTCACTGAAATAAGAAACAGATATTTCATGGTGTTTTGGTTTTTTTTAATTTTATTTTTCCTGATGTTAAAAGTCCCCTATTCCAAACTCTTATTTTCAGTATCAGACTGTGGGTAAAATGGGATCAATACCAGAACTCATGAGGTAAGAGAAATAGACTATTCAGAAGTATTTTGAATTTATTTTTGATGCTTGGACTTTCAGGATTAATGCTTAACATAACCATCTGGCTTCTGGGTCTTGTGTGGGTTTGTTGGTTGGGCTTTTTGTGAGAGGTTTACACAGATCAAGTGTGAGGATTTGCACTGATTCTTAGATAAAGATGATGTTTCTGGGCTAAGCTTCAATTTCTACAACCATGGACTGGAATAGGGCTTAGAAATGTCTCTTCTAATTGGAACAAGAAAAGTCTAGGGAGTTGAAATACAGATGTTAGGAAGAGGTGCCTTTCTTCTCTTTTTCAGTGGTTTCTGAAATGTCTGGTATATTTCTGTTAGAATGACTTACTAACTGTGAAACCTGGAGATGTATTTAAATAAAGTTACTACAGAATCTGCAGCCTGTTACAACAGATTAAGCTCAGACCTTTGCCCGAGAAGTTCTGCCAGAGAGTGCCCGAGGCTTTGCTTGGAGAAATCTTGGCTGATACCAGCAACAGCAGAGTGGTAGGAGGCAAAAGTTAGAGTGGGGAAAAGGCAAGCTATTCCTGCAAAAGCTCTAACAATAACATCTGACAGATCACACTCCCCCACCGGAGCCTGGAACACTGAGTGCATCTTGTTGGTATTCTTACCTAAAATGAAAATAATAAGGCAAATGAGGATTCTTAGAGGGAAGGAGTTACAGGGAAATATATACCCAGCTGGGGTGGGTTCCTCTGTGTTTGATACCGACTGTTGAAACCTGACAGAAACTGTGAAATAACAATGAACAGACAGTTGGTTCTTTCCATCCCATAACTGCAAAGAGAAGTGACAGCTTGGGGCTTCACTCTGCTACCCTTGTGTTGCTGAATATAGCAAGACTTTTTGCTGGTTTCTAGATAAGTCAGTTTTCAAATGCACTTATTGCTTTCCCTTTTTCTAGTATATTAGAGAGTGTGGGCAATCGAGGAAAGAATGAACTGTGCAATATATCCAGTGTCTGTAGAACAGATCTGAAGAGTGGAAATACACTTTGAGGAATATAAAACACCTAAATTTCAAAGTGAAACTAGCAGTTAAAAATGGCCAGCTGAACAAATACGGGGTGTGGGAGAGAGAGAAAACAGTTCTTTTGATCAGATTTCTCTGCATCTTTTAATTATGCCGGCCTAGCATAATCTAGTATCCAGATATTTTCTCAGTACAACTGAATGGTTTAAGCTCTAGAGTTTGTTAATCATGTTTCATTATTTATTTGTTGTGTATGAAGTCATTGTTACTTATGCTGGTGCTAAGGTCTCTCATGGTTTATCCCAGAAGTGATCTTTGAATAACATCTGATCTTGAACTGCAGTAAAATCCTCTGACACAGGTACTGCTATGGTCTGAGTATTCACTGATGTGACCCATGGAGCTGGGTTCTCTTATTCGTATCAAAATTCCTGAAGGTGATTGCTCGTGGTGGGGTGGATTGCCTTCACTCTGGTGCCTGATAAGAGAGCATGTATGAGTTTTAAGCAGCCTTAGGTAGAGGCAAGGTGATTTCTTGATGCTGTGGCATGATTCTTCCAAATTCTTTTGTCAAAACTTGAGCCTCAGACACAGGTATTTTTGTAAACAATCTCAACCTTTCTGTTTTCTGCTTCCATGTAAGTTGTTCAAATGAAAGTGAATATCCCTAGACACATGTCCAAAATATTACATTCTATTCTCCCAGCATCCTGTTTTTGATAGTATCAGAAGTGTTTTGTTCTTAATGTAGATGAGTAAGCTTCCTGCATAGAGACAGCCTCCATGAATAGAATATTTTTATTACCTGTCTCATTTGCTTTGTAATAGACCATAACACCAGTAGGTCTGTACCTTGGGTTGTGCTAATTTGATAGTACAAAATAGTCTTCTGGGTTACTAGGCAATAAGAATGTCTGAAAAAATAACTTCAAAAAGTGCTTTGTTTTATAGAATAGTAATAATTTATGCATAGCTGTATGTATTGATTGTCTCCTCTGCTCTGAGTATTTTAAGTTACTTATACAGTTACCTCTTGATTTGCAAAATTAGCCACTCTTAGTAAGAACCAAAATTAGCCACTCTTTCTAAGAACCAAACTCGAATCCTTCCGCTATCTAAAGCTAAACACACAAAGCTAGGGGCAGAAAGCTGTCAGATGTTTGCTATAAGTGTGTCAGAAATGTTTTGGTCATAGAAATAAAAGTAGGCTATCAGCTACTAAACTGAGTTCTGAATTGCTGACCCATGAGCCTCTTCTACTCGAGACACTTGAGTTTAAAATTATTTTAAGAGAATCACTGAATGCTTCTTACTGCTGTAACTACTTGGCATTGCTTTTGACATTTAGATGATTAGCTGTCCTTGGGTACAATGATGTTTGCTTATTGGTGAACAGGGATGGACGATAGAGCTTCCCATGGACATTTAAAGAACATTTTTAGATCAGATCAAAACTTAGTGACTTATAAAGCTAAGTCATACATGAGTGATATTCACAATGGAGAAGAATCAGGGGAGTTTTTTACATTTTTGAACCTTTAAGTCCTTACCTTGTATTGGTTATTTACATAAAAAGCTAAGACATTCCTACAGCTGAACTGAACAATACGGAACTTATGTCTTATTCTTCAGCTCAGCTATCAGTTTAAATGGTGAAATTATAAATATTCTTTGAACAGCACCAGAATTTTACCAGTATCTACAGACAACTTATTTTGCTCTGCATACTGTATCACATGGAAAAGTTTCTTTGTTTTAATTTTCTTGAATAATAAATATTCTTAAGCCATAATTACTCTTGCTCCTTCAGCATGGGAAAACTTCACTATTGAGAAGAATGCTTGTTTCTTTGTCTGCCTGACATGTGCCAAAGGGAAAAAAAATCAGAGGTTGCATATGCTCTGAAATATTTCTGTCAGTGTGACAGTCAATCTGCTTAGAGCACTGTCATGTCATAGATCTTCTTTAGGTTAATACTTTATATAAAATGCATTTTTTTTTACAAAAATTAACCTTATTATCCTAGATATAACCCAGCCTGGACATATACATATAGAGAACTGAATATATACACATAGAGAGTATTCTTAAGTGTGGAGCTTTTGTAAGTACGGAATACATCAGTTTTGAGGATTTAAAAAAAAAAAAGTGCATCTAGAAAACTATAAGGGTAAAATCAGACTACGAAGGTACATGAGTTGTCCTCCCCAATAATAAGTAAAATCTCATCACTAAATGTGCTTATTTATGTCTCATTATATAATAGGAAATTCAAGGTCATGTCTAGCTTACTGCTAAAAATGGAAATGTAAGAGGAACCATTTCCCTCATGTTTTTTTGTTTAGTTTGGGAGGTTTTTTTCCCAACATGCAGCTTTTTAGAAAACTATAATGCAAGTCAGGCTTATTTTAAGGAATAAAGATAAAAATATCATTATAGTAGGCATCTCAAGTATAAAGGTTGGTCTCACTAGGGTTGTCTTACTTGTCTCTAGAAGTTCTAGTTCAAAAAGAACCAAGGGGAAATGAGAAAAAAAAAAAAAAAGAGGTTATTTCTTAGCATCTTTAGAACTCAGTGAAACATAGAAGTCTCCAGTGTTCTGGATTTGGTGTCTGAGAGCCCTTCCTTTAGAATGACATAGGGGTTGAGGTTGCAAGGGACCTGTTGAGATAACCTAGTTAAAAGTCCCTACTCAGAGCAGCATCTGCTGGAGCAGGTCGTCCCGGGCCAGCTCCACTGTGACAGCGTCCAAGGATGGAGACTACAAATTGTCTGGGCAACCTGCTCCAGTGGTCAGCCTCTCTCACAGTGGCCCAGTAGAAGGAACCAAACCTAAATGAAATACTGGAGGTTGGTCTATCATCTGTGAATCACTTGACAAAGAATATGGATTCTGTACCTCCCAGCATGTATTTGTAGCAAAGCTGTGTTAGTTTTGCAGTCATACACTACTATGTAGATCAAACTGCACATGGCAACTGTATGCAGCCAGTAGATTGGCTTAAGTTAAATGGTTTTACAAGCAGCCATTTGTCCCATTTGCATCAGTGGTAAATAAGTTCAGTATTTAAGTATTTTTTGACCAATATTTCTGGTGTTTTCTAAATTTTTCTTCCTGTTCCAGCTTGGCCTTACTGTATTAGTTACAGAAAGTTGAATTTAATTTCCCAAAAGCACCCAATTTAGCTGTTTATTTGGACTCTGTCGTTATGTGAACTTTCCAAGTATCTTGAGATTACACAGGTATGCTATAAACACGAGAACTGGTTTTGTTAAGCTTTAATACTTTCAGCCTGATACGATAGGACATTACAAGTCTGCAGTGGGCGAATGCTGCGGGGCTCACTTGTGTGGCCTCACAGAGAAGGGAAGATTGGAACGTCCCAGGTGAGGGCCTTGGCCTGGGACAGCTCTGTGTGGTTGTGTTCAAGCAGAGGTTGAGCAATCTCCGTGTTGTTGAAGGCACAGCACTGAGCTGATGTGCATTGGAGCTCACCCGGTATAACCTGAGGGAAAATAGGTAGCAGTGAAGAAAAGCCCCTTCCTCACCCTGTGGGGACTGGCACGTGGCAGAGCAAGGGTGGTGTGATTTGATCAAGGCCCCAGCAATCTCCTACTTCCTCCCCTCTCATTGCCCCCTTCTCCTTCAGCAGAAAAATGAGAAGTGTGTAGAACTTTGTCTCAATTCTAGGGAGCAGCTCGCCCTTTGTGGTCAGTCTTGTGGTAACACTTCAGGGATGGGCTTAGGAAGATACTAATGCTCCCAAGTCAGTGCAGATCTGAAGGTACTGAGTCTTTTTTATGGTTGGTTCTTAGGTCTGGCTATAAATGCAGTGGAAAAGAATTGAAACTAAACCAAATACTGTTTTGATTTTACAATGTAAGGGATACACAGCTTCGGTGTCTGAGTTACGCATCCAAAAATTACACAGGGATATTAAAAAAAAAAAGAGCAACTTCATGATTTAATTTCAGTGCACTTTTAACAGCATGTGCTTTTTGGTCAGCACACTCTGGTTTAGATAAACACTGTGTTGGCAAATAGTAAGTGACAAGGAGTGGCCAGTTAGCAGTTAGCATGTAATCACTGAATGAGTCATGAAACCAATATTATAATTATGCCACTATGAGATCAGGTTTGCAAAGCCCCACATTTGCAAATACACAAGCCAGTGACTGAGAAGGTTTGTTATTTGTTTGGTTTGGTTTTTTTTTTAATGTAAGTGATTTTGAAAAAAGGGACCTGCAAAATACATTAGTCACAGCAAACTGGGAGATGATAACATTCAAGTGTCTTCTGGCTGCAGGTGATAGATGTGCTGACTATTGGTTTTGTGGGTGTTATGCAAAACAATGAATGACCTGTTGTATTTTGTGGTTTACAGGCATGTTGTTAAGGTTTTAAGGTCAAGCTAGGATTTTCCAGCAGTTTGTGACATCCTGGTAGAGGAGAAATTCCAGAATTCTCATACATGAGCAACTGGACTCTTCTTTCCCTGAGGAAAATCTCTTAATGGTGATAGCCAGCAAGGCTATGACCATGACATGATTGTGTATGATGCCAGCCTGCAATATATAATTAGATATGAGAATAACAAAAGGGTGTATTTAAAGGACTAGTGAGCAGGATAAGGGACAATTCAGTGCCTCAGGATTGTGAGGCCCTGATGGCCTCTCTGTTATGATGGTTCAAGAACATTCTATCAGTATCTCACCCTCAGCATTTCATTTTTATAAGCACAGGTCATCACACTGCTTTATAACCCTAAGATGGGTCCCAATAGAATAATTCATCTGTCTCCAGATTGATCAATAATAAAAAATCCTGAATATTTGGAAAAGGATGTTTGCTGTTCTGACCTGAAACTTTATATTTGGGTCTCTGTATACTTAGGAGAGCTTTTGACATGTATTTTGATTTTACTTTAAATGGAATATGCCTGTTCAGAATCCAACTCTGATAAAATTTATGGGAATTCTACAGATGAAAATAGAAGGAAAGAGTAAAAGTCTCCTTATTCATACTGCTATTATTATCCAAATTAAAAAAAAAAATCGCATAGTAGTGAGGAGCTGGATTTAAAACCTTTGCCCCACTAATATTTCAGTTCAATTTATTATATGTGAGCAAACCTCTGAATTTCTAAAATATGCCCATTCTGGTGTGCTAGTAATTGCTAATGTATGCTTTCAATATTTAGTGATCCAAATGTGTAAAAAAGCTGCTGGAGCTTTTAAAAAAACTTTGAAAATCCATTTACACATAATTTTAATTTGGGAAGGCTTCTCTGTGCCTAACTGTTTTCTCTGAAGGATGTAAGTCACATGGAGAATAGCCAAATAACAAGCACAAACGTTAGATGTGAAATCAAAATTAGGTATTCAGATTTAATCCTTCTTTTTATGTTTGGTTGAATGAAAGTTGTGTCTGTTTACAAAGAAGCAATTAGTTCTAGAGAACTACTTATTCCCCTCATTAAATCATATTTGTCAAAACAGAATCATTTACATAGTAATTAATTTTGATACTGCTTATAGAGGGCTGTTATTTTGGTTGAGAAATAGGCCCCTGGAGCAGATGTGCTCTTGCTGAGAAAAAAAGTCTCCTTTTGGAATCACAACTAAGGCACATGTGGAAAAAATAATGTAGAAAAGACTTACAAAACAACTGTTATTTAACAAACTCTTTGACTAATTTGTTCTGAAATATATGAAGAGCAAATTGACCAGCTGCATCTTTGCTTGTTTAATATCAAGGGTTTCATGGCCTCTTGGCTGATAGGTCAAGTGCCTATTTTTTCTTTATCTTAATTCAGAAAAGCCAAAAAACCTCGTACCAAGCAACAACTTACTGTTGGAAAAGTGACTTACATGCTTGGAGAAGTGTCTGCATCACATTATTTGTAACTTGTGGTTATATTTCATAACCGATGATTAATTGCATAGACAAGGGGTTATCAAAGGAAGCAGTAAATCTAGTGACAGTAGTTTCAGTTTCTTTTCCAAAAATTACATAAATTGCATATCATTGGAAATGCTGGCATAGTTATGCATTGGTTGCAAGCATTAAAACTTCAGTTACTGAGCACAGTTTTTGAAGATTATAATCCCAAGAGCTGCCATTATTTCTGCCATTTGGAATACATACATCTGTTCCTATAGTGGTCAGAAGTTTTAAACTAGGAGGAGTTCATCAAAGAAGGTATTCAGAAGCAGACTGTGGAATCACACCAGTTTGTTTGGGGCAAGCCATTACCTAAGGAATAGTTGATTGGTAAATATGAATTAATGTGGTCAAAAATAACAAACTTGTAGTGATTATGGCAAGAAAGCTTTACAGGAAGTGTCTCCCTGCAGTTTCTGGGGAAGCAGGAACTGTGGAAGAGGTACTCTAGTGAACAGGAGACAGAATGAAAAGGCTTCTCCAGCATCAGTGCCTCAGTAATCCAGCCTACTTTGGTCTGGGTTCTTTTTCACATGAGCTAAAAGCCAGCAGCTGTAAAAGCGACTTAACGCTTTTGCCTCCCTCTTTGGTCAAGTGATTCCTTTTCTTACACCGTGAGGAAGTGTTGCACAGTCCCACATTTTCTGACAGCAGCTAACCCCATCCTGTGATCCAGCGAGAGGCAGAAAGCAAATTTGTTTCCTGGTTTATGACTGGTTTTTATTCTGCTGCCTGTCCCTCTTCTTGCCCAGAGAGGAGAGGTTGGCTTTCCAGCATGTCAGCTGATTTATGCCATGTGTTTGAAGTTTGGAAATTATAGCTGTCATTCTTTACTGCCTGATTTTTACTTTCCAGGAATCTTATTTCATAGAAAGAAGCTAATTATTTCTTGGGAGTTTTCCATCCTAGTTTGTAATAATAAGGACATCAGAATATGAACAGTAGAGACTTTTGTCTGGTTCAAAACATCCTTTGTATAGACATGCTAGGACAGTCTGAAATTTCTTCTTCTAGTTTATGAAATGTCTCTTTTATTCCTAGGGAATATTAGGACTCTTCCTTTCCCTATAATATGAAGAAAGAAAAAAAATAGCAGTGCTGTTGAAATATTTTGAGGTGTTCTAGTTGTGAAACAATCCAGAGAACATAAAGGCAGTCATTTGCTTGGCTGGGAAGGCAAAGAAAAATAAATAAAAGTGACTGTAGCAACAAATAAAAACATATGAACAAACATTTCCCAAGACAATTCCCAGTTCATAATCCTCTCTGTGAAAGGAGAGTCTCTTTTGCTGAAAGAGAAATGATCAGCCTCACATGCAGCCTAGTAATTTAGGAATATGGTCTTAACACTTAAACATTTAAAACAAGTCTTCTTAAAATTCATACTGAGACTTAGAAATAATTAAGAAATAAAACAATTTATTTAGCTCTTTTCCTAACATTTTTATTTATCATATTATAAACTTTGACGTTTTTTTTTCTTGTCTGGATTTTAGTTTTGTTGTTGTTCCAGCATGTTTTGAGTAATTTTGAAGTGTGGAATACTGTCAGGTTGGTTGTTTTTCAACAGATATTTTACACTTGACTATAAAATGATGATGATGGATCACATGGAACTGAGCAAACCACAGAACTCATCTCAGAATGTTTTTGTCCTTCTACAACAGAAGACACTTATAGGATATGAACATAATCTAGAATTTGGTGGAATATTCAGTTGAACCACCTTTCTCATTAATTTTGAAATATTCAAATAGCTTTTTGCAATCACTTGCTTTTAGAGGTGAAGAGGAAAATATATTAGTCTCTTTCAAATCAGTGATCATAAACATGTTGTTTGCTCTGCATGCAAATGAATGAGCTACTTTGCTTTAAAGCCTTTAAAAAATATCTAATCCTGGGAAGCTGGAGCCTGTAATTTTCTGTATACCAGCTTTAATAGTGATTAATGAATTCTGGCTGTGGTGAAGCAGCTTGTCTTGTGTAAGCAAGATGTCTTAATATAAACAGCTCACTTTTCTCATTAAAGTAATTATTGAATCAAAGCCAAAGCAATTGTTTCAAATATGTTGCAGTTCTGCTCTGGAGTGCTGTTCAGAATCAGTGCAGCAGAGCACTGAAATATAGTCACGAATGAATTCTCAAAAAAATTTGGAGCCTGCCCAGAGAATCCTTATAGGCATAGGGACATTTGGACAGAAGTTCTGTATTTGTTTGCAAGTTCCCTTCTTCCTTTGGTGGTCACCTTTGGTTTCTTGAGGCAGAGAACCTGGAGGTCGGTGCAGTGAGAAAGCTTCCTGCTGCCTGCTCCATAAAATAATTCTGTCTCTTCGGATGGGATGCAGAGCAAACTGCAACAGTTCAGGTAAAATTACCTCAGGTGTTGAATTCACAGTTTGGCAGGAGAATATCACTGTGAGGGGTGGAAAGCAACTGGCTATTGTTTCTCTTCGGAACCAGCCAGGTAATATCCACAGGATCCTACCTACGGGATATCTTTAAAATGACGGGAAGAGAAGGTTGAGGATACAGATGGACCATTCTTTTTCAGTGCTCTGTTTCATTTGTATAGCAGTAGAAAACTATGCCTCTCCATACAAGAAACAAAACAACTTGCTCCTTGACAACAGAAATCAGCCTCTCCCAAAGCACACAGCTAGTTCAAGAACTAACACACAACAGCACATGCAATTAACTCACGTTTTCAGATTTATAGGCAATATTGAAACAGATAATGAATATTATAACAAGTCTTATATAGAAAAAGCAAGAATGTTCACAAGGAAGGAGGATTTAGTCTTTGAAATATCCAGACTTTTTCTGTCATTCATTACTCCTTCTTTTTAAATAGTAGCAGTCTAGAAACACTTCTCAGTTGCACAGAGGCAGGCTTATGTAGATCGTGCTGTTTGTGACAAAATTGGAATAACAAATGATCTTGAAGACCTTGGCCATCATTTGAATATCATAAATGCTTACTGCTGAACGCCCAGTGAAGGCAATAATAACTATCCTGGGTTTCAGTATGCAATAACATTGTGGATTTTCTGGAACACAGGAGGGCAAAGACACTAAAATAGAAGAGATAAGTGTAGCAAAACATGACATCTGGTGCCTGACAAGGGAAAAATTAATAGCAAAATTAAATGCAAATTAGGAACAGCAAGGAACAATGAAATTGCTTATGATATAAGTAATGATTTCCCCATTCACTCATCTCTACAGTTCAAGACTTGCTTTTTTTCTGTTGGAATTCATTTTTTCTTGTTACAAAAGTAAAACTACAGGTAGTCAGCCATGGAAATGTGTTACTGCTCAGTTTGCCTTAAATGCTAGCCCACAGAGAATAGCAAATGTATATCTGGCTCTTGTAGGCCTCTGTCGCCTGTGCAGCCTCATGCAGGGTGGATGGCAGGTCTCAGTTAACCTGCACAGCTGCAATAAGCTGGCTTCATCACCTCTTAATTTAATTAAATCTGAGGTCTCCTCACAGCATTTGGAGAAATCTGAAGAAACATTACTTCTTCACAACTCAGATTCAGCCAGATTTCTCCTAGAACAAAGTGACTGTGTTAATGTTACCAAAAGTCAAGAATGAGAACAGTGTGCTTGAAATGTCATTGTATATTTAAAGAGAACTGAAGTGTGAAAGCACAGAACTGGGTGCTCTAATGCACCTGCACAGCCCTGCCAGGGTAGAGATGTGTATGGTGCTGTTTTGTGAGGCTTTGGACACTGTGGCACTGTGCTGGCAGTGCTGAGCAACTTGGGAAAAGCAGTATCTGCTGTCCTGGTTCAAACAGGTCGTTATTACCCATGAACAAATATGTAGCTGACAGTTTGTGATTGCTAAGCTTCCTTTTAGTTATGCTTTGGCCTGCATCCTAAAGACACTACATTACCAGTGCAGAAATGGAATCCTGGGGATTGTTTTAAGTGCTGAAGACTCCCTCCCTTAACTTACTTCCTCCTTTATCAGAGCCACAGCTGATTAGATAGGAAAGCATGCTGGCTGGCGCCTTCCCATCCCATTTGTTTTTGTACCTCACTGCTCTGTAGTGCTGGGTCATGTTCCTATTCATTTTTCATGACCTTACCTCATTACACCCTTTCCAATTGCAGCTTGTTTCTCTGACCTTGGAGTCCTACAGGCCAATCCAAAAGATCTGGGACCGTGTTTTTAAGTTTCCTTCTGGAAAGGCTGGAAACATGAGGACGTTTTTCAGCAAAGAAGTTGGTGTGTATGTGTAGCTTTGACTATTTTATCATGTAATATTTGGCTCGGTGCTGTGGAATGGTTTTGCAGCCCACTAGCACCTTCATGAATTCTCGTGTTGAATGATCCTTGTTTACAAACATCTTATTTTTGGTATATGTTTATAATCAACTAATATTGTCTGGATATCTGTCTTCACAGGTTTCCAGTCCTGCTGCTTATTTCTATTTTGACTTAGTGTGTTTCTGCCCATCTAAAAATCATGCAATTGTAGTGGTTTAGAACTCACACCTGTTTATTGCAGCCACAATTGATCATGTGTTGAACTTATGCTGTGAGTGGTTAACTGAATTGAAAGTATACATATATGCATTTTGATGTGCTTTACCACATCTGGATGCCTTTGAATAGATATTTCATTTTGATTATTGGGTTTGTTTAATGTTTGATTCACAGGTTTCCTATGCAAGCTTTCAGTGGATACTCAAGTAGTTGAACAAGTATTATGATCCTTTATTGATGAAAAAGTGGATTATTTCTTATTCAAACTACTCCCTTCCTGCCTAAAACCATCTTCCTATCAGGTTCAGAGCCAAAGAAGAGATGTGGAAGTTATATGAAATGTTTTAAGAAAACTTGAAATAGTCTACCTGTGTGCGAGTACAAGAAAAAAATGTTATAGATCTGCCCTCCCCGTCTGCTAAGTGGGCCAGATGCAAGGCAGTTCTGGCCAGGAGTTGTGTAACCTCATCTGTGTGGCACCGAGCCCCTCAGCGTCCAGGGACTGCTGCTTTGGGTGGGAGCTCTATCAGAGCCGCTGGGCTGGGTGGAGCAGCAACCATCCCTACACAGTCCTGGCAACATTCGCTCGATGCTCCCTGCAAGGGCTCGAGGCTGAGCTTGGAGCATTCGGTGCATAGACAGTGCAAGCCTCATAAAAGCATTGTCTGTAGGTCACTGTATTTGGTGCTGGCACCTGCTATGGAATACCTTTGGGTATGTGCTGCTTGGATGCAGTGACAGCTCTGACAGCTCTCTCTAAAGCTGGAAGAGGAAAAACAAAATCTGGATTCATCCACATGCCTACACTTGGACATAAGTTGGTTTAACATAGGAATTTAAATCTGTCCTTCTGATGTTGATGTATTTTATTATAAAATCCTGTACTAGATGCAGAGGCAGATGCAACCTTGATGCAGATGGGAGGATTTTTGGAGCTAAATGTCCTCTCTTTTTTTTGGTATCCATGCCTCAGAGACAAGTTGCACTTGTTTGTACCTTACCAGTGATATCTCCTTTCCCTATCTTCTCTTGATTGTCTTGTTAATCTGCAGAAGGAAAGTGGCCAGGACGTTTCATCCCCTTTTCCTGCAGTTTCATTTCTTTGGAGCCATTGAGTGCTGCTGTAAATCATAGTAGTCTTGGGACTGAAGTAGAAGGACAGTGATCATGTGTTATAGGGATGCAGACATTTGTTTTATTCTGTATGTGGCTCTACTTTCTAATCATAATGATAATACTTTGAATTATAATAACATGAGTAGTAGAGTACCTCATAGTAAAAATGCTTTGAATAAAGCCTTGCTGCTCAGTGGGCATAAAAAAATTTCCCCCCAAAAGAATTCCAATACATTTGAAAGTAAGGACTTTCATTTAGAAGTACTTTCATTTAGAGTTCTAGCATAATTTAAAACTTGGCTTTTCTTAATTGTAGCTTTACTTTCATGTGATGATTGCAAAGGTGAAACTTGCTATCTAGAAGGACACATTTCTCCTTTTTCTTAAAAGAAAAAGTAGATGGATGCAGATTTCTGACACTAAAAGAAGTGCCTGTGGCATTTTTCTGTGGTTCAGTTACTCTGGAATGAAACGTGGGAATTCATTTTAACAGGATAAGTAACTGCAGTCCAACAGAACATTTATGCCTATTAGCCTATATAGTGAAAAATTGTTAAATATTGGTATATCGTATATATCAACTTTGTTTCATAACATAATATTGGCTCTTATTACAGTAGATGTGTTAAGTACCTGCTGGCTCCAAAAGATTCAATTCCACTGACTCAGAGGTTTTGTTACTGCAGCTGCAAAACCTTTCTTGACCTGTAGCTAGAGCACAAATATAAAATTACAGGAAAAATTTTGGAGAGAACTTAGGGTTAATAAAAATACACTGCTACTGAAGCTAAAAGGAAGTTTGTCTTCTATTTCAGCTTCAGAAATGTAGCAAGTCTCTTGTCAACAGCTTTTGAAAAATCTCTCTGAAAAGATGAAAAGAAAATTATTTAAAAGAAATGGAATTGTATGTTCTGTCAACCCTTCATTTCTTCCTTTGCAACTTGAAAAACCTATTAAACTTGATGAAAAACAACAAAAACTTTGGTTCATTAAGTGCCATCAGTTCAAGGTCTTTCACTGACTGCCTAGGCACTGTGGCAGGCTCCTACTAATTAAGCATGTAAAGAACATGAGATTTGTGCTTAGAAAGTATTTTTTACAATTAATTAAAGCAATCTAATAAAAAAAGGGTAATTTTTCTAGCAGGAGAGCTCACTTTTTGAAATGTTGGATAACTAAGGGAAGTAAGTAATGTTTGATAAATCGAATTCTTTTCCATTTTTGCAAAAAGAACGTGAACAATATACCTCTTTCTTTAACTACTCTTATAACACTTGATTTGGTGTAAGCCAAATTTATGTTGAAGCAAGAGATGGTGTCTGTTTTAAGGACCTGAAAGCTTCATTTCTTGTAATGACATTGTAGAAACAGAGGCTAGAAATGAGTAATTACCTATTGCTTAAGATGCTACGCAGTGGCAGTCACTGCACCAAGGGATAATCCAAACAAAGGCTTCCTCATCACTCCCGGAAACTGCTGCCATTGTTCTTGCTCTGGCTGCTGCTGATGATGTAAGGCATAATAATTAGCACTAATGCTTGTCATGCCAAACGTTTTCAGGAGCCCCACATTTGTGAAAGAGACTGAAAGGTAATAGGAAAATCAAAAGAAGTTTTGCGTATTTTCTCACTCAATCCCCAGCATGGCTGAGCACATCTCTTGGGCAATCAGAGCTAAGACTAGGTTTGATATCTGCAGAAGACATAAATACAGAGCCTAAATAAAGTGCACTGGACATTTACAGCAGTAAGACCTGAGAGTAATTTCTTTTAAGTGTGCGGGCTGTAGAAATATGGTTTATTTACACAGCTCCTACATAGACTGATTTTGTTTTTATGAAAGCAATTTATTTTAATACCTAGCAAAAGAGGCAAATTTATTTCCCATAAAATGTTAGTGTTTCATTCATGTTAAGTTGTGTATTTTTTTTATTGCCCAGTTCAGGCAGCTGCAATAAAAATGAAGAAGCTGCTCAAAACCGAGCAGTCAGGGCCACTTCTTCAATATAGTAAACAAGAGGTTGATGGGATGGTTGGCATGCCTGAGGTTCAGTGTCTGTGTTAATGCTCATGCTTTCATTCTTTGGTGTAACGAATGTTTTTGAATTTTATCTAAAATAGATAATTTCTGCAGGAGGGATTGCTTCTTTTACTATGTACTGTAGAGTATAAGAGTCTCCTACAGGAGACCAAGAGATCAGGAGGGTTATTTTATTGAAATATTTGTTCTGACTCATGTGCCGAGAGGCACTGACCTGAAGTCCCAAATATCCTGGCTGTGCCATTTGATCTCTGAATTGTAATGTGCAAGGTGAACAGCAACACTTTGCTTTCATTTTTTAAAATAGTTTTATGCATTTATTTCCTCAAAATGAGACACATTTCAACATCTTCCCCACACTCCTTCTTTCCTTTCTTCCCTTCTTTCTTCTCTCTCATTTTCTTTACATCTTCCTGCATATTAAGCAAATACAAATCAAACACATGAATATTTTTATATTTCACATGTTAAATTTTTGGCTTTTTAGCATTTGTAAAATTATTGTGAGAAGCTGGATATAGGCAACATTTATGAGTTTGTTATACATACCTGTAGTGAATGGTTGATTTAATAAGGACAGGCGTTGTAGGCAGAGTTGCCCAACTCTTTTATTACTTTAATTAGATTTTTCTTTGTTATTTTATAGTCTGTTTCCACCAATAAAAGTGGTCACTGCCGCACAATGCAAATTGCCTATTGTTCAGATTTTAGGCACTACAAGATTTAATTAATTAATTTAATTGAAATGCATGAAACTAACAACATAAATATGTTGTTGGCTTTTTGGCATTGGATGCTTAATTAGTGATTTGGCAGATAGGACAAGCAGGGAGGGTATTTCCTGATGGTTGATAATTCATTAGGTTGAGTGCCAACAGAAAATCTAAAATCCCTTAACTGCCATTAATTAATTACCAGGAAATACCTGGCTCGGGTGGAGTGGGTCATTAAGCTTGTATTCCACGTAAAACTGTGAAAGGTGAAAAGAAATGAAAATAACATAGACAGTGTGTTGTGCAAAGCTAGTGCAGAGACCCAACTCTGTACAGGCACTGTGCTAGCAACAGGCACAGCTCAGAGACACAAAACCAGAACTTCACAGCACCTTTGGGTTTAGCAGTGCCCTGGTTGTCACCAGGATGTGTGTTTACAGCAGGGCAGTGCTTTCATGTTCATATTTGAGAACAGGTTTTTTTGTTAATACCTCAAAGCAAGGGACTCCTTGAATGGTCTAAGAATGTTTAGGCGGTGGTTTCTCCCCTAGCACACACTCACACAGAATAAAATTAGGTTCTGGAACGTGTTGCAAATTATCAGGTTGCTAAAGCGTGTCTCTGAGTTTTCTTTTTTTATGTTACGGTCTACAGTTGCTCATTTATTACTGTAAACTGCTTTACTAATACAGACAAAAGAACAGATAGTCCTTGACAACAAATCATGTATATTTCACTCTGATTATGCCATTATTTTCCAATATACCAAAGGAAAAGGGAGGAAAAAATGACTTTTTTCCCCCAACACTCCCTTTCCTGAGATGTCTATGTGATTATTAATCAAGAGAAGTCTTGTTTTTCATTGAAATAGAATCTTTAGTCTAAGGTGTGATGAACATGTGATTTAGAGACTTTGTGATTCTAGAATAGGTGGGCTGTACTACATCTATTCATGTTCATACAAGTCCAAGTGAGAGGACAACCAAGCCCAGAGAGCCAGTTTTAGTTTCCTTCTAATGAGCACAGCCGTCCTTTTGGTGACAATAAACACAGGTAAATAAAATTGGGAATTGGTTCTATTTCATATTATCTCAAAGTCAGTAGAGATTTTTCTTTGCTTTTGTGAATGGTTTGTTGGCTATCTGAGCATTTCAAAGTGGGTTATAATTTACTATTTTTTTTGAAAATTTTTATTGGTTATGTTATAATTGTCAGAGATTTCTTCTCCCATCTTCCCTCCTTCAACAGCAATTGAGAGTTATATTTGGAATGTACTTGCATGCACGTAATCAAAGTTCAGCATTTCAGGTGCTTTGGGAGCCCGAACCTATTTCAAGTTAGAGTGATAAAGATTATTAAAGAGAAGAAACATAATTATCCCTGGCATATTTCATACCAGGAGAGAGCATATATGCAATTATACTGATACATTTCTTTCAATTTTTTAAACTTCCCATTTGTGTGTACAAACTCATCTTAAATACAAGAAATTCTGGAGTTTAATTTAGACAACAGGAGCATTCTCAATACTCAGGAACTTCACCTAAACTTTTATTTACTAAAATTGGAGTGTGACGAGGATTTTGTGAGATCAGTTTGTGCACACGAGGACCCTTCACACTGTTCAGAAGTCGGTATGACAGAACATCTGAACTTGCATTAGCCAAGGAACAGTTCCACCACTTTTGTTCACCAGGCTGTGCAAGAATTTTTTTTTCACATCCTGACAGCACCAACACCTGGTGGGTGAGCCCTGCAATTTTTCCATCACTGGATTTTCAAGAGAATGTGTGTGCAGAGATAGGAAGGTCACTTTAGGCAGTGGTGCAGAAGGTGGAGACTCAACTGG
>WEIT01021381.1:1116-39051 GCA_013389985.1 Dryoscopus gambensis
CTCCAGTATTTCTCTCTCCAAAGCAAAGAACTCCTGAGCTGAAAACATAATGCAAGAAATCCTTAGGTCCACATTTTCCTACCTATATTTTCCTCTGATTGTTCTTAGCTGCTTTCTCATTATAGTTCTTAAGCAGCTGAAATGGTTGAAGTTGGAAAATTCTAATACAAGGTATTTGTTATTGACTAAACCCATTCCCAAAAAGGGTTTCTTGCAGAAAAGTTAATGGCCTGTTGAATGAAAGGGAAGCTCAGGATTAAGAGAGGAGCATAATTTTGGAGAGTTCCTCACATACCGGCAGGCAGGACATCATTAGGGCTGCATTCTTGAAGGAGGATCATCCACCCGCAGAACCCCCATATTTTGCCTGAGAAAAAGATATGCTAAAAATAGGTTGAAAGAAGGAACTTCCTGGAACAGCTGTTCACCCAGACTCAGAAGATTTCCCCGACACTGCTCCCATCTCAGTATGTCTGCCCAATGCCCCGCCCAGCTTCTCATTTTTGGCAGTACTTACCTGAAATAGACTGTACTGCATATGGGCATACAAGTGTTTATGGGCATGGCAGCCTTCCCAGTGTCCCCAGCTGGCAGATGTATTTGGAAATATTTTGAAACATTTTTGAAATATTTTGACATCTTAAGGATACTGTAAAACCCTACTTCTGCTGTGAAAGCCTCAGGATTACAGCAGCCTGTACCAAGGAACAGGACCTCCAGATGGTGCCTGGGCAATTAGTTCCAGATTGTGGGACTTGCATGTTTGTATCTGGAAGAGGGTCAGTGGTGTGTTTCAGTCCAAAAGAGCTTCAAAGACTGAGCTTCAAAATAAAATAAGACAATTACATGCAAAAATGTTCACTAATGTACTCAAGCCCTCAAAAGTGAGGGAATAACCTGATTACAGTTAACATAATTTAATAGTCATATACCTGATTTTGAGCTAAATTGCAAAGAGCAACTTGCAGCTAGAAATTATACCCAGAGTCTTTTAGACACATGTATCATATTTAGGGCCAAAGGAGACAGATTCTGTAAGTGTCATTGATATGAGCAAAGGCAACAAACCCTCTGCTTAAGCGGCATACTCTAGCTCAGACAGAGGAAGGAGAAATAGTGAAAATGCATTGGTTTAGAAAGAAATTTAAGCAGGTTTCATTCAATAATTCTTAATGTACCTTTGAAGCTTTATTTAAGCTTCAATTTTTTGCTAAGAATATACTTTACTAATTAATATAGTTGAAATTCTCACTTATACATGTGCAGAACTTTGTATCAGCATATGGCAAGTACCAATTTTCAATGAGTTCCTGTCGTGAAAAATTAAGAGTATAGACAATATCATTAAATTACCATATTACATAGCAGAAAACTTCTATAACCCTATTAAAACAAAAGCAAATAAAACAAAAACAAAACAGAGCAAATAAAATGTATCTATCATTATCTAACCTCCTCCAAAGTATATTATAATAGAAATGAAAAATAAAAGACACAAGGGAAATCTTTTATCCTCCCCAAAAAGCTTGACTGTTCTGTGTTTTACATTTTTGGCAACTGTGTATTTAGGCATACAAAATAAGAATATAAAGCTTGATTATTCAAGATGCTGGCAAAAAAAAAAGATCCTGGAAAAAGTAATTAAGCGCATACTTGAGTGACATGTTTGAAGTAAACTGGGACACTTACTTTTAAACAGTTTTGGCTACATTTTTCAATAGTTCAAGCCAAATTATTCAACACTTTGTTCGATCCAGGTTTTACTGAGCAAAACTACATCACACAGTTATTTTTTGGATTTTATTCTCAACTGTTGCTTTTTTCCCCCTAGCATTTGCATTCAAACACCTCTCTGGAATGTGCACAATTTAATTCTCCCAGAAAAAACATAGCTGTTGGTGGGAAGCCCTGTTCTCAAGGGAAGTGTTTAGTCATCATCTAGCTGTAGCCAAATTCATACTGGGCTCTGAGTATCAGAATAGCAACATTGGTCTGGATATTTCATTCCACAGGGAAACAAGTGAATGGAGCATGGGGATAAGCCACTCGTGTTACTAAGCTCTTGGCGTACTGAATTTTGAGATGTCTAAAGATTTTTGGTGTGACTGAATTTCTCAATATATTGAGCAGCCATAGTAAAAAAAAAAGTATTGAAGAGTGTATGAAGGTGCTCAGATCAGATCCATGTTCATTAAAAAGGGACAGAGTATTCTGATTCATCATAGAAAGAGACGAAGATTTTTATCCCAAGTGTTGCTTAGGCTGAAGAGACACCAGAGTTACAGTTCCAATTCAAATGACTCCCACAGCAGAAATATGTTGAGTGCTGAAATCACACCACAAAGTATTTCAATTTTTCTGCTGTCCACATTCATCTTTGCTCATTCACGCTTCTTCTAAGTGATAAGTTGATGATTCAGACAGAACACAAAGCAAGTCTAGACTAAGGTATGTGAACACTACTGTCTCTTCAGCTTATGCGTATTCAACAGTTTGCCCTAAATAGGTATGGCCTAAAAGCCATGAACAAATAGCTACTGTAGATTTCTTTTTAAGCTCTGCAATACTTTTTTTACTCTAGATGGATGCTTGAAATCTAGGAGTGCAAGATATATACCCTGATTGCCAGCACACTCAGCTGAATATCTATGACATTTGTTAATAAAGAGTTTAGAAAGTAGCTTCTATAAAACTAAAGAGGGTACAGCATGTGTTTACTTTGTAGGCTTTCCATCTCTGCCTGTTACTCCAGTGTGTTAAGAGGTGAGGCCAAAGAAAATTAAATGTTAAATTTGTGTATAGTGATGGTTTTGGTTAGAACTGGAACTGGCTGAAATCTGGACAAAAATACACTACATCTATCAATACTGAAAGGAAATGGTTAAAAGGTTAAAATTTCTTGCCCTCAAATAAATCAAGAGTTGCTCAAGTAACATTTTCAAGCTGCAGTAGTCACAGCTAGTACAAATATGAGAAGAACCAGTTCCTCAGGATGAAAAAGGAAAGTGAATGTAGTGCATCTGGATTAATCATTGAGTCTGGTATGGAAAATGATAGTGCCAAGGATCATAGAAAAGTGTGTTTCTCTGAAAGATTTGTGAATGATCCATTGAAAAATCTGGCTCTGTAAGGTTAGTAAAATGCCTGTACATCAGATATTCATAGCTCTGTATGAAGCATTTATTAGACTTTCCTCTGTCTGAATGATAGGGCAACTCATCGGTGTGAATGCAATCAGTAAAACAATAAATGTTTTTTGGTCTGTTTTGTATGGTTTTATTACTTTTTTCTTTTTATCTTCTTTTTCACTCTGCCCCCTCTTTCTATTTAATTCAGCTAAGATTCAGAAGTGTGCCAAACTTGGATAGGTTTTTTTTCAGTTTAATAAACAATTTTGCTGGTCTGGCAGCTCTTCCCAGTCTTTCCCCCCTCCACTGCTTTTGGTTCTGTCTTTCCGCAAATCAAACAGTTGACATGAAAGGCCATCAATCACATCTATTCCTTGAGATGTATAAAATATGTACATTCCAAACCTCTTGAACAGCACTAAGCAGCTGCGGTTAACATTCAAACTACAAATATGTTAAATATATTTTGAATTTTGCAACATTTGCCATTCCAGTTTTTGAATGAACTTTGCAGGTGTTCAAATACACTGCTAATCCTGGGGTTTTTACTAAGACTGTTAGCAATATTAAACTGAAACTCTGAAACCAAGGCACATTATATAAGTTAAAAAAAAGTGTCGATAAGTGAGTTGAGTTATTTTACAAGTGGAATATTTACAGAAAAATAAAATTGCTTTAAAAAATCTCAGCAGCATGATTTTAAGTGTAGTACCAAATTCAACCACTTTATGGATTTTCCTGTTTCCCTTTCATATAAACACATTTCCTAAAGAAACATAAGTCCCTAAGCATTTTTCTCATCACTATGTTTTTTAATTAATGCTCTTTTTGTTAATGATAATATCTAATATTTTCAATGTCACAAGCCATATGCAGTGCAAAAACAAGAGGGAAAAATGCTGATTCCTGGAAGAGAAATGCCAAGGTTTCATTCACTTTAGAAGTATGCCATGGAGTTACTCTCAAAGTTAAAACCACTCCACTTACATAGCCTTCTCCCTTGTAATTTACCTTTGTAGACTCTCACCCTAAAAAAGAGAGATCCATAAACAGCAACAAAGAATCACTAAACTGAATCATGTGCTTATTTGAATAGGGATAATAATTTTGTAAAATGGGACTCCTAAACAACCCATAAACTCTAAGGGGATAGTTTAGTAACTTTGAAATGTAATCATTTATGGTAGAAAGGATACAGGACCAGCTTCGTAAAAAAAAAAATCTTGGTAGGCATGGTTTTATGGTAGGGGAGACAGAGAGTGAAAGGTGGCTGCTGTTATTTCCTCAAGGTGCAGCAGATTCTGCAGTGCAAGCAGGTCAGTGAGCAGAGGTCTTAAGTATAATTTTCCTCTCCCATGGAATTCCCTTGTCTCTGCTCTGTTTGCTCTGGCTTGCGCTGCAGGCTCCGTCTGTGCACTTGGAGGAGAAGTGGTGACAGGGCAGGAGGGCTGCACCTGGCTGCACGAGGGACAGCCACCCCGCGTGGCAGCAGAAGCAGGTGGAGAGCATTAGCAGGCAGAGATGGGAAATCCTACTTCCAATTCTGCACCAGTCCAGCCCTGCCACCCAGACCAGGCAGACTCCCACCTCCTAGTCCAATTACCCCCACCAGTAACCCCTTCCTGGGGCTATTTGTTTATATTACACGATTTGCAGAGTCTTTGCTAGAGCTGTTAATCACTGCAGAGCAACTTGGCACTAGACCACAAGTGAGAGTGAGAATGCTTAGGGTCTCTTTAGGCACAAGCTTGCTCCTGAAAGAGAAGGCAGTGTTACGCAAGGAACACTCCTTATCATATCATTTTGCTCCTTCCTTACTCTGTTTGACACTGCTTAGGTTGTGAATACATGTAATTTTGTTAAGTCATTTTAAGAAAATGTTAGAGGATTGTTAAAGCACGTGGAACTATATATTTTAAACCAATTGATCACTAAGGGCATAATTTAATGTTCGGTACGGCCTTCCTAATTTTTTGTCTTTTTTAGCACAAATAACAGAACAGTACTACAATAAATCTAGGATTTATAGCTTCTGCTTTAAAGCCAGCCTTTAAGTACCATTTTGTTTATGGTTTTAATAAGGTCATTTAGTGGAAAAAGGAGTTCAAACCTGTATACAGTAGCCATGTGACTTGCTCAGTCAATCACAGCATAGGATATTTTAAACCCATTTTACAATGGTGTATAAAAGCTTGTCTCAATAACCATCTGGAGAATATTGAGTTTCATAACTGGTAGGAATTATTCAATATCCTCCTCCCCACAGGAATAACAATTTCAAAATCTTCAAAGACTGATATCTAACTGTAGAAAAGGTATTTAATGTTATTAAAACTGGAAATTGTGTAGAGCTAAACAACTCTTTTTGATCTACCTGAAAAACTACTTTGTAGGCCAGGGAAATATTTTCCCCAACTGTCAAGTTTTATATATAACCAACATTTCTTTCTCTTTTCATCATTGAATTGCTTACTCCCTAGCAGCCTAAAAATTTCTGACTGGGGCTTAGGATACCAAGTTGATTAAATTAATAAGAAAGCTTTTGTTTTTCTTTTCAAAACTCATAAAAAGAGCTTGCCTTTTTATTCTCCCATTTGGGACTAGCTTCCTGGCAGTCCTGTGCATGTTCACAGGATCACAATGGTGAAAAAGAAACTTTCTTCCTAATTCTATGGACCACTTCTGAGTAAGGAGGCAGAATTTGTGCTTTTCAAGGCATGAGGTGCAGCTGAGGTCAGCAGAGATGCTGCATCCCACAGTAAGACACCACAGGCAGCTGGAAGCTGGAGTAGTAGTCACTGACACCCTAGTGATGGTGGCGTCTCATCTGTCAGCATGGGGGACAGCTTCAGATTTCAGACTACTGAATCCCACACTGTTCTTCAAGGACTGCTGAAATCACTGTATCTATATATGGGAGATGACTTTTTCTAGCTACCAGTGCATACCTGTACATCCCACATGCAAACCTGCCCATGCTCTACTCCTTTGCAAGCTTGCTTGGAGCTTAACAGCTACAAAGTCCTGTCCTGCAGAACTCAACCAGCAAAGCATCAATTAGAAATTTCTATTTCTGAAGTAAAAACCCCCTCAAAACAGAGACTCCATTACAGAGGCAAACTGCATTCTCCCCATCTATGGAGGTGGCTGGGGAGGGGGGAAGAATACAACACAAAAATTTTGGAAAGTAAAACCTGAAGCATGATATCATACAAAGGTTACACTTGGGGAGGGGTGGAAAAATCAAATTACATGTTAATAACCAGGCCACACACAAAAAGTGCTTAAGATTTACATATCTCAGTGCACTCTCTTCTCTTTCCCAAATCAATTACCAATTCTCTCTTGGAGTCTAGAGTAAGCACCATCTCACTGAAAACACACTAGTGCATGAACTATTTTTCTTCTTTAATTTGAGCAAAGACTTTTTATCAATATAAAAGGATGGTAACCCCCAGAGTAAACACTTATCTGTAAAATAGAGATTATGTGCTTAATAACATTTAATATTTTGGCATCTCAAACCTCCTGTGTAGATCAGTCTGGAAGAGTGGTGTTTATTTTCTTGATACATGTGAAAGTTCATTCTCAGTATCAAGTTTGTTTGGTCCACTAACTTTGTTAACCTCTGCATTTACTTCTGTATTTGATGGCCTTTCATGAGCAGCCGCTTTAGTAGCCAGGATAGAAACAGTTACATCAGGGTTAGAGGTCATAGCCATTATGGGATCTCAACTTAAAACAGCCACTGCTTTAGGGGGATCACAGTATGTTTATTATTAATTATTTTCTTTGTGAGAGTTTCTATGAACAAGATTATTATAGTAATATATAAACCATCTGGGTAACCTTTAATATCTACCTACTTTCTTGACGAAATAATAATCAAGACTTTGTGAAAAATCACTCCCTACCTAACAGGATGCTACCAGAGCAACAGTACTTTCGTTTGTCTCTTCCAAGGAATTCCAAGGAAGAAAAAGTGGCTAAAAACCTAAACCAAGAGCAAGTGCATTTTTAACAGGACACAATTTGATGCAAATTAAAGAGCTGTATAATTTTTTAACTACATACTTCTAGCTTTTTACGTTTCTTAAAAACACACAGCCAAATGAAATTCTCTGCATAATTTAATTTTTATACACTACTCCAGAATGTATTTTATTGACGTCAAAACACCAAATAATATTTTAAAAATTAATAACATTATATTTATGTCTTTAAGAAATACATTCCAATTGCACAGTTAAGAGTCACAGTGCTCAAGAGACACTGAAATTATTGCTTAGAAACAGTATTTGCTGACTTCACCAGGGTAACAGTTTAATCCTTAAAGTAATCAACTTTCACCCTCTTCTTGGGTCTTTTGACTTTTAAGTTCTCACCAGTCTTTTTGAGAAAAACAGCCCTAGGAGACAGCTATTATTCTCCTCCATGGGATAGTCCACTTCATTCAGACAAGTAATATCATCTTCTGTTTACACTCATCTGAAACAAGTGCACAGGGTCACCCTCTACACTCTGATGTTTTACCAAAGCAAAAGGAAAGACTCTGCAGCAGGACACAACAGAGCTCCGAAACCCGAATAACCTGGGAAGCAGACTTTGCACGCCTATTTATTTCTTGCATTTGATCCTCTTGAAAAAAAAATCCCAATATCATGTCCTCAAAGCATTTCATTTAGGCTGAAACACTGTAATAGAGAAGTCAGCTTTGGACGGTATTTCCTTTTGTCTGTTTTTAAGTCATGGGCCAGATCCTCATTTGGTGCAACCTCCACTGATCTCAGCTTGTCCTTTGACTTGAGGAACTGAGAATCACATTTAGTAAGTACATATTAATGTTTTCAGGAGGAAAACTTTTTGAAGCTGTTTAGAAGAAAAAAAAAACAACAAAACAAAAAACAAAAAAACAACAACAAAAAAACCACAATGGTTTTCTTAGCATAGTCAAAGCAGGATGGCAACCAAATTATATGAATAAACCACAATATGGATGCAAAACAAAAGTTCTCCATAATTAAATCCCTAGACCTAAAATCTGCTGGCTAAACAGTAAGGAAGCCAAGAGAGCTAAACAAATTACCCTGACCAAGAATCTGAAGCAGTGACTCTTCCTGCAGCCTGTATCTCAGAAAAACCTACGAAAACCCTGCGTAATGCCCTGCTGCTTTCAAAATCCTGGCTTTGGCTGCTGTGTGCATGCAAAGAATTGCTTGAGCTCCAATAGCTCTCTGGGATCAGAACAACCACCATTTTGTAACAAATAAAACCCTCTGCCTTCCAGGAAGAAAGACACATTTTGTTTCCTTGTGACCCACTCACTGACAGACTTGTCTGCTCTGTTCAGCCTCTGCTGAGTGCTGTGGTCATCTGAAATAAGCAGGAAGCAGGCTGTGGGTGCCAGCAGCCTGTAATGAGACCTCTGAAAGCATGAAAGAGAATCACAGCTTGGTTACAAACCCCTTGGCACATGGCTAGCCCTGAAAGATATATTGAGGAGAACACACTTAAAAAACAAAAGCCTCAGTAACTTAATCACTGGCCCTAAATCTGCTGGCTGCATGGCAGTTGACCAAAAAGTTTCCAAAATATGTGTCCAGAGGATCATCTTACAAATAACTCACCCCAGCAACATGCAATGAGGCTGTTAAAAGAAAACATTTTAGCTGTACACTATCACATCATCTGACACCTTCCCTTATATTGATCCAGTACAGAAAGCCTTGAAAATACATGTAGAGAGTGTTTCTTTTTGGTAACTCTAAATGCCCATTGGACACCAATATAGCATTTTTGGGGAATATTTCCACCAGACCAGCTATTCAGGTACTTTGCTCTGCTGAAGAGAGAACATAACTTTTTCACCCAGCTAGGCAGGTGCTCTTTGCAACCTGAGTGAAATATCTGCTGTCCTTGACTGAAGAACACAGAGAGAAGAGCCACTTGTATAACTGTTTCTTTGACTCATGCCTGGGATATGTCTGACAGCTCTAGGGATCGTTTCTAGGACCACACCCAGCTGGAAAACCTTTTTTTTTTTTTTTTGCTAGAGCCATGCTTGAATTAGGATTGCTGTTTAACCCTGCCTCTCTTAATTGGTATTAGACATTTCAAATCTTTCAAATGTTGGCATCAGGTCCCCAACAGCCTAATTCCTCTATGACATTTAACAGTATTTTCCTAAATCCCTTTGATATTGCAACCATAGGAACTCTGCCTTTTAATTTTGGTGCTATTGGTAACACACTGAAGTCCAGCTACTCAGTCAAAACTGTACAGTCATTTGGTAGCTCTGATTTTACTGAAAACCCTTGGTAGGGGTGTATACTACATCACTGGTTAAGCATTCTGGATCTGTCTCTTTTTCCTCTGAGATTGTCTTTTAATACATTTATAGCAAATGAAGTTTCAGGCAGGGCTGGAGTGTTAGCAACAAGCTGTCCACCCTGAGCTTGCTCTTCACAGTCTCAACCCAAACACTGACACAGTGCCACTGGTACAGAAAATGCGCGCTTCCCTTGCTTGCTTCTTTTTAAGCCTGCTCTGGGGTATCCAGCATCACCTCTGCCATCACTCCTGGTTCCTGCAGACCAAAACTAAGGGCAGAGTAGTTCTCCCGGACAATAATTTCTGCCAGAAAATGGTGGCTATCTTTGAGGTGTAGATGTGTAAAATAAGAGTGAGATTCTTCTCTTAGGTACATGTGCTATGACTATTTTTACCATTGCTGGCTAAACCACTACAGCCTATCTGGAATCAGTTAGAGTTTGGCTACTTGCACCAGCTGAGGATCTGATCTTGCTTGTGAGGCTGCTCCAGCCCCTTTCCCTAACTGTTTCTACGTTAATGGATTAAACCAGGAAACTTTTTCCTGTCAATAAAAAAGATTTGCTAGGGACAGCGGACAGAGTGCTTCTCCTCCCTGGGAGACATGCTCCCTCTTGTAGAAAGCCCTGGGACAGGGGCTGCTCAGAGCTGCATGCAGGACTCATGTCCAGCACAATGTGTGGTGAGGAGTCATCATAGCCCTCTGAGCATGTCTTAAATCTGCAATACAACTTGCTGTTCGGCCCAGAAGCCAAATTTGCTTCTTTGCATTACTCGGGATTGGGCACATTACAGGGAATTAAAACATAATCCATTACTGTGATAATACATTAATACACATCCAGCAGCTGCCTCAGCATACCTCATAAACCACAAACGTCCCAAGAAGTGGTACTGTAAATGCTTTACTATGTACCAAGCACTTATGGTTTCTCTCTTCCCGCTCCTCCTCAGGGCTTTCCATCGCGCAGTCGTGCCCCCTCAGATCATATCCACCCTCTTGCTCATATCCTGGTTGTGTTGTCTACCTTCTGCAAAGCTTATTTTAGAAATCCTGTCACATCCTGCCCACTCTATTTTTTATCCAGCAGAGGAAGACTTGACACTCCAGTTTCTAGTAAAGCAGCGGGGGAGACCATTTGTTTCTTACCACTATATTTATTATGTTCAGTCTGCTGAGGGAGGTAGGAGGAGTGAGCAAGAGCAACGCTTGCTCCTGTTCCCAAGCAATGTCAACTGCTTCTACTTGGCAGCTGCTAAGCCATCCTCTCTGATGAATATTAAAAGATCCTGCCGCTTTTCTGCTGTCTTTGAAATCCTGATGAGGGCTTAAAAGGTGAACATGTGTTCCTACCCTGAAATCAGACAGTTTCTTCTGGTTCTAGGGTTAAAATGAACCTCAAAGAACTTTTCCCAAAACTAAAGAGGCCTTTACTCAGAGGTCTCTCTGGGGCTGAGCCAGTCATCTCCTAACACAAAGCAGGCCCAGCCATGCAGGACTGTCACTGGAGAAACAGCTTCTCAGGCAGTGCAAATCTGACAGCTCTCTGCTGACTGGTGCAGCAAGGCTGACAATGCACATCAGGTGAGCATTGCCCTGGAGCCTCCAAAGGCATGGCCCAAGAACATATCCTGGAAAACCTCCACTGCTATGAGAGCTCTCCCCTTGCTGGCTGACAGTGAGGTAACTGCCTTCCTATGCTACCGACTGAAAGAATATACCGACAGATAAGCAAATCTGTGAGCCTACCAGCAGCAAAGCCCCAAGAGCGCACAGGGAGGGCTGGGGGAAGCAGACCCCTGTGCCCAGGAAGGTAGGAAGGAAGCAGGGGAGCTGTGCTTCCGAGAGATGGGGGACACCCTCTAGCTGCCAACACAGCACTCTGGCTCACACTGGGCACGGGATGTTCGGCAAAGTGGGATACAAGGTTCAGTGTCATCTCCTCAGTTTTTCAGCCCTCCTGTGACTCAGGGAGGAGCTGCTGCCTTTTTGGCTCAGGTGACTACAGACCATTCAAGGTCTTCCTGTTCTTGTTTAGAGAACAAATCTATGAGGTAAGCCAAGTATTTATTTGGTGCCTGTCTTTCTGCCATGGAAAATGGGCAATTCTTTATTTATTTGCACTCCATAGAAACTAATAGAAGCAACCAACTATCTCACCCAGAAATCCACGTCTGACTTGACAACAAATGCAGGGGCCAAAAGAAGTTATTTCTCTTGACTTTTTTCCAATGAAATCCTCACTGACACTTCCCTTGCTGGGGTCTTCCTCTCTGCACCTTGTAGCCACGCACATATCAGTTGCAGTTTACAGCCAGGCACAGGGCTGGGGTGTGCCCTGTGCTTTGGGTGGCAATTTCTTACTGCTTCTGGCTAAAACTGGAGTAAATAGGAGAGGGTGCTTCTGCTTCTTTCTCTTCATAGGAACTTAGTGCAAATTAAACACAACCATCAAGAAAGAAAAAGAATAGATGAGGAGAAGGAAATCTCCCAGTTCTTCACTGAGGGGAGGACCACGGAGGGGAGATTATTTTAAATGTTGAAGCTGATGTGACAACCCTCTCACAACAGAAATACAAGATATGCATTTTTCACTTTTAATCAATATATTTCCTGATTACTGAAAGATGTCTATTTTAATTTTGTAATCCATCAGTCACTGTTCAAGAATATCTGTTATAAAAAAGAGGATTGTTTCATATTTTCAAGGGGACATATCTGGCTTGCAGTGGTAATATTATGCTGATTTTATTATGAATGTGAACATCCTGAACTTTCTTCTGTTATGAATTCTTGCATTACAGATTTTTCAATCATAGTAAGAGTGATCAAAGTGATTCCATGGCTGCTTGTCTGATCTTTTAGAGAGTCTGATCTCTGTTTTCTTTTCAACTTCTATATTGAAGTAACAATTAACATAAAGCCTAGGAAGACACTGGATTCAAGTTTAAAAAAAGCTTTTTGATTAGTCATTATGGGGTCAGACAGTCTTACTGTTGATAATCTGAATTGTTTAAGGGCACTCCACGGTCTGAGATGGTGCAGTAACAGTCTCAAGACAGATAAGATATTTGTATCATAACAAGTTCCAGACAGGAAATCACAGATAACACCATGGATTAAATAATAAAACTAATTATCCATTAGAAAAACATCATCAATTAATTTTAAAACTGAATTTAATTTTTCCAAAATAAGAGTTTTAAAAATTATGAATGCCCATTTTTCTATCAAAACTGCAAATAGAAAAGTAGGTTTTGTTCTTCTAAGGCTGTGGGTTAAGACATTTTCAATATCTATTAATTAGCATTACATCCAGCTGCCTGATAACTTCACTCTACTTAGGACTCTAACCACAGCAGCAACCAGCAGGGAATGGCAGCTCTCCAAGCACTGACTAGAGGCAGCTTAAGTACACAGAAGCAATGCTGGGTTTATTTGCTCAAAAACTAGAAAACTTCATAAAGGATGCATTCATTCTGCTAAACGAAGGTTTACAGTCATTTAGCTGTCAAAAACTGTTGCATCTTCTACTTGAATAAATCAAAAAAAGAAAATATGAGCAAAAATCAGAGAAAGGAATGGTGAACAAAAGTTGTTCGAAGGATTACTAAGGTTATTCCTTCAGTTTAGCTTTGTACTGTGCTAATAAATAAACAATAAAAAAAATAAAGTCAAAATAAATTCAAATCTAAAATGAGGAGAGCATGGGGAGGACAAGAAGACCTATCTACTTAGCCAATACTGGATGTTCACAGTAACAAAACAGACTACTTGATGATTTTCGTGTATTCCTCTAGAATTAAGGTCCCATTTAGAAGGCCACCTAAGGTTTCTCTCAGATGCCACTTAAAACAGTGCATTAGGCTTAAATTCTCTTTGCCAGGATTCTTCCTCAGGTTGATGTTATTTTGAAAGCCCCAGCCAAAATGGTTCAGTGGTTTGTTTGAACAAGTTTATTGAAAATATAACTTAGTCAGGAGGCAGCATGACGCTCCAACTCCTTCCTATCTCTGCTTTTAGAGGCTGATGAGTGGGGAGCAGGAGCTGGTGGAAGGGGTTTGGCCGCAGCTCAAGAGTATTGCAGCTTCCCCAGGATGGTGCAATACTCCACCAGTCTTCTCAACAGGGGAAAAACAAAGTTACCATCATGATAATACATCATAAAGTAAACATCTATGCATCCATATATTAATTTATAACAAAATATACTTAGAAACAAAATCAACTCTTATGGTCATTTTAGAATAAGGTCTGTTCATGGATTTTATGAAAAGCATAATGTATCTCACGTTTCTGCATTATGAAAGCAGTAGCTCATGAAAAGTGTGCAGATATGGGAACTATGGAGGCAGCAGGGTAAGACAAGTGACTAAAGTCTGTTATCTTCACTTTCGACAGAGGAAGGATTGAACAAAATATAAAAAGATAACAAAAATTGTGTAGATATTAACATAAATGTCTAACTTTTTGTATTATGTGGTTTGCAGTCTGGTTTTATGCATTTGCTGTGTTTGCTATGTAAGCACCAAGTATGTCTAATTTGGTGTTTAGAAGATACAAAATCTAAAATGTAAAAAATGTGAAAGACACTAAAAGATTACATTAAACTGATCCAAGATATAGCTTTTTTGATCATTCATATTAATAAACCAGTAAAAGTTCTGTTTGTTCAATGTAAATGTAGGAAATGCATAATGCAGTTGATATCAGACCATGCTATACAATGTCAAATGAAAACATGAAGGGAAATAAACCTGCCAAATCCTTGGTCGGCACACACACAAAAAAATCTTTTCCGTAGCAGATATGCCTAAAAGAAAACTGTCTTATTATTAAATTTTTATAATTTAATTACAGGTTATTATTAGGCAGATCAATTAAAATCACTGTTTTCTTATAACAAGCCATAATAACCTTATTAATGAATTTTTCCTGTGACTAGCTGTACTAGTCAAACATGACAATATAAACAAAGAATGGAAATGAATGGTCACCATTTATCAAGCTGTAGCTGTTGTAGTTCAGCAATTTTTCTTTCTTACTCAGAAGGATCTGACATTTAACAGAGAAGTATGACTAAAAGACTTTTGTTTTGAAATTTCAAAATAAGTAAGCAGTATTGCTCTAGTTAGGGCCTTTTTAAAGCAAAATAACAATGTGATTATTGTGGTATGGCCCAAATTTACAAAGTGAAATCATGACATTTCTCCAGACTTCCCTGTGAATCAATTTGGGATCTTGTATTTACCCAGTATAACCTTTCAGCCCATTAGTTCAGCTGCAAAAGTCACATGAGAACTAATTGAATTCCAGCACAGCCTCTAACAGGTGCATTTTATAACATGTCAGATCCCACAGTTAGATGATTAAAGGACAGCTCTCTACTGGGTTTCCAAGTAATAAACACCTATTTTCTATACAAAAAGCATAGAGAGGCTCTACCAGCTGAAATAACCTGAGAACCAGCTTTACTTGTGCTTATATATCCCAGTGGAAAGCACACAAACCAACCTGTTCATCTCTTCCCACTGGTAGAATTCAGTGAAAAAAAAAATACCAAAAGCCTCATTTCTAAGATGTTACACCCAAAACATGAAAGAATTGTCCGCTAATCAGATTAGTCTCTTGGCAAGACAAAAGCAGTTTTTGCACAGTCTTACTCACCTTTGAAACATTATCTCTGACCGCCTTATGGCTAAACCACTGTGATCTGTTGTGAGCAAAGCTCTGATCAAGATTTATTTGACCCTCTTATTTTCATGTCTGTTGAGTGCAGTGTCTTGAAAGTAAAACAGGTGTAAGTACAAGCTCTTTCACAATGATCTCATCAGGTCTCACAATCACAGAACACTTGTTCAACACTAAGTAGAAAAATTAAACCATCAAAACCGATTAATAGTGTGAAATTATGATGATTTTTCATGGATTAAGAAAACTTTGTGGAAAAAAAATCACTATTGAAAAATGTAAACAACCATATTTTTACCTGCTTTCACATTTGTCTGTTTCCCTAAAACCTTGTTCATTTTATGATGCCCATTTTTGATCCAGCCTTCCTTCAGTAGCATTGGTGGTTCAGCGTCCTCATTACATGCTCAGGTAAGGAAGAGAGCTGTAATTTTCCCCACAAACACATTTTAGTTACCTAAATTTATCATTATTTACTTTTACTATCTCATTTTTTTGTCATGCTGAGAAGGAATATTATAATGGTAACCTTACTTGTCCCTTTTTTTCTGTTGTCTTATCAGCAGAAAAAAAGTAATTTTAGAATAATGTAAATTACATTAGGACTTTCTCTGGTGAAGGGCTCTGGTTTAATTATACCAGTTCAAGATGCCACTTTTTTTCCCACTGTCCAACTCAATAGCACTCAACACCACTAAAGCACACACGTATAGCTGTGCCTTGGCTGCTCTTAGCTCCTTAAGCTTAAATGCCAGTGAAGGTGCAGTTACTCTGACACTGCACCAAACTGGAGCAACAGAAATCTGTCTGTGTCCACCCAGGAGCTGTCCTGTACCACCACAGTATGATCTCTCATATAAGGGCAAGATACATGGATGAGAGAGGAAATATCTTGAGCAGAATAGTAACATTCATCAGACAGAAATAGCAAATTTTGTGAATCTGGGAGAAGTGATTGTTCTCTCTTGGGTTCAATATCACCTGAAAAAATTCTGTGCAATGATAAACAAGAAGTACTGAAAGAGAAGGTCTCTTAAAGAAAAGCACCTCTGCAAGTATACAGATGTGAAACAAAGATAATAAACAGATAATTACAAAGCACATGGGGATGATCTGACTGTTTTCAGGATACTCTGAGCACCCAGGTTTAACTGTGATCTCACATTGTTGCTGATAGTACCAGGTTTTTTCTTCTAATGCATTTGCTGATTATATTCTGGCTGTCTTCATATCCCTAACACAGACAGTACAGCCACAGTCAATTCACAGTTGCATTTTCAGTTTCACATTTCTAACTAGGTCCATGTATTTATATCCAGGTTTTACCTACATTTCTTCTCTGAATGTAGTAGGTGCTGCCTGTAGTCTTTATTAAAATGCCTTGAAAGAAACACTAAAAAATTTCCTCTGTGTGAAGCAGTATGCTCCAGACATCAATGGCCTGGATAGATGACAGATTGTCTCAAAATATTCAGCAACTTATATGGCTGTACTTACCCACAAGTGGAACTCCCTAGCTATGCTAAGGGGGCCATGGTGGGAAGATTCTCCTGTGTCCCTTGAAGAACAGCAATTCAATATTCACATCCTACAACATGCAGGACAGGCATTTCAATTGGAGAAACAAAGATAAGATCTAATTACGTTTTGCAGTAAAATCAGTTTCTACTAAGATGAATGGGTGTATAAAGCTATTTCAAAGTCCTATTTGTCCTTCAGTGAGAACAATCTTTCTTCACCCTTCATCCTGCTCTGTGTGGATGGTTCCTATCCATTTTTCTTTCATGCTTTTACTGTTGTATTACATCTCAAGTCTGAAAAAAGAATATATACGTAACCAAGCCAGTATTCCCAAGGAATTACAAACCACAAACAAATACCAAGAAAAGAAAAAAGTATATTCCAGTCATTCCTGGGCTGATCAGATTCTGTAAAACTGTTTATTAACTGGGGTATGCTCTCTGCATTAGTTTTTACAGCTCCTGACCTTGCAATATGTCATGAAGGCTCCTTGTGTGCCAATCTTTTGGTGTAAAATATAGTCTGGACCTCCACAGTCTTTCTGATTTGCAATAAAAATCACACCTTTTAGAGGAAAGAAAATCACTTCTCTCTGTATTCATGGTGAAATATACAATGAGTTCCTTTGAAGAAAAAAAACCTCAATTTTTCCTCATTGAATTTTTAAGGCTTTGATGATGAGGTTAGGATAGCAAATAATGAAGGTTATGTTAGGTGCTGCCAGAAATTTAAGAACACCCTTTTTTTTCTCCTGGGCTGGAAAATTCAGCTTTTTGCATGAGAGAATGGTAAAGCACATCGTCAAGGAAAGCAGCCTTTATTTTTCCCTGTCCCCCACCCCTTTGAGGTTCTTCCAGACCATTTGCTGCTATCCTTCACACAAAACAGCATCAAAAGTTGCATTCAAGGAAAGGAAGTTGCAAAAGATAAATTGCTGAAAATAAAGCCTGCTACTGGAAAATGTGCTTTCAAAGTTTCTGCAAGACTTTAAAGTTTATTTCCCCGGTGATACAAGCTTGTAAGAAAAACTGTATGGACAAACCTGTCTAGAGATTAGTCTTTTTCAAAGCTATTGCATACAAACGTATTTTTACATAAGTGTCATTCATGCTTTAAAAAGTAATCCTTTTAGAATCAGTGTATCTCAGAGTGGTGGTTTTTCAATGAAGATTTAATTTCAATTTATATTTATGCATATATATGCACAAATATTGTTTCAAAAAATTTTCTCATTAGAAAATTATTTTTTTATTTTCTTAAAATTCTCTAAAAATTTGTTTCACAAGATTGTCAATATTCCATTCACTTCTTTGTTTTTGATCTTTTGCATGTTCCTTGAATTTCATTTTGATGTTAATATATTTCTTTATGAATACTGAAATTGCACTGCCATCCTATCACTCTTTGTACATACCCTGCCACTTCTAATAAGGTACATCTATGAGTACTGTTGTATTCTAGCAGAACTACACTGTCATTTAAGGTGGATGGCAGAATAATTTATGTCACAAGTACAGTCTATGGATATAGAAGAATAACTTCAGCCTGGCATTTTCAGAAGGGACGGAATTTATAAAATACTTTAAAACAGCCATAGTTCAGATTTTCTCTCAGAGTAGGAATGTGGCTATTAAAAAAAAAAAAAAAGAAAATGATGAAAAGGCTGAATATAAACTTCCTTCTTATGTCAATTAACATGTCTGTATTTTTTACTTTATGTTATATGGTTGAATTGAAGGAAAAACAACTGCTCCTCTCTGAGGTTTTCTGCCGTCACGTTGTCTCGTGCAGTGCTGATTGCACCGTCTGGGGCCTGTGTTTGCAGGGCTGAGCTCTCTAGATGCATCTGTGTTTACATCCCTCCTGTGACCGGCTTGAGCTGGAGCCTTTCAGCCCCTTTCCAGCCCAAGTGGAGTTTAATGAAACCCTGTGTCACTGAGATCAGTTACTCCCAGGAGTTGATCCTGCTCAATTTCTACCTTCCATTGACATTTTGACATAAATAGGCAGGCAGTCCTTCTGGTCTGGAGATAGGAGGGGTAAAAAAAGTGTGAAATCAAACAGCTGTTGATAAATTGCTCTACAAGGCCTTCACTATTAATTTTTGTCAGTAGACAGTAAAATGGCAATGGCTGCTCAAACTGTTCCAAAAACAACGCTTCCTGTGACAGGACGGACCACACTACACTGACAGATTGGAATTGGTCTTGTGCAATTGGCTATTGAGTGCTATCTAAAATCATACATCTGGTGTTGAACAGGGGTATTGTTCTCACTCCACATTACCAATATAAGCCCCACATAAATAGCAAAGAGGGGATCATGCCCACCTATCTGCTCACTAGAGCAGATGGGCTTTTTTAAGCTACCTCTGGCAATTTTTGTCTTCTCTAAAAGAATTTCCATACATTTCCTTCTCTGAACCCTCCCACTGGTTTCATCTCTCCAAGAAGGTGACACAACCTATAGGTCTGATTTTGTGCTTGAGATTGACTTGGACTCTGTCAAAGGCAGGAGGCTGGAAGTGCTGTTAGGATACAAGTGCCAATTTTTGTTAATCATTTTCTGAGGCCTTTGGATTGCCAAAAAGAAGGTATCTAGAGGCAGAGTCTGAGAACAGAAAATAGCTTGGTTTGGAAAGAAATGGACAAAGAGAGCTGTTCGCATAGCCAGTGGATGCAGACAAAGTTGTCGTACTTCTCACCACGGACTTTAAATAAAAACAAGATAACAGATAGGATTGTTCTGTCTTCCTGGCCAGGTTTTACGTAGAGAGAAGGCCCACCTTGCAAGCTAACAAGTGGGCATGACTGGCAGTGATTTTAGCACACCTATTGAAACATGTAAGATTAATGCTGCACAGTCACAGGAAGAACCAATTCATTAAACTATTGAATTAGTGCTTATGATCTAAGTGTTTATTAAAGAGAGAGGATTACAGACATTAAGGATTGAAGTAAAAGTGATAAATATCTCACTTGGTAAGTTCAAGGAAGATTATTAGTGCTGTACTCTGACTGGGGAAATCCACCCTGCTGAGGGGCTGCATGTCAGAAAAACTTCTCATGAGGATTAATCCCTCGACTAGCTTGGGAGCAGCAGTGCTGTGTTACTTGTTTGGGTCTATGCTGCAGTGTGCCTGTAGGTTAACTCACTTTTGTGGCCCTGCCGTGGAAGCTCTCCCTCAGACTGCACCAGATGGTACAGACCTGGTCTTAATGCTCTTTTTGTAAGGCTAGGTTAACATCATGCATCACTTTCAAGCAAAAGATTATAAATTATATCATCATTTTGGATGTGTGCCTATCCAGACCATGAAACAGGGTGTTTTATGGAAAATTTGTTCTCTCTAAAATTCCAGCAGTCAGTAGTAGGTTGCTGATTTAGGGAAACAAGTGACCTTCCCCCATAGCACAAAAGTTTAATATTGCTTTGTGAGAGAGTAAGAGGAAAAAGGAACTTGTGCCAGAGATTGTGATAGCACAGCCAGCTAAACAGGCCCATTCTCAAGTCTTTCTGTGGAGGAGTTTGGCTTAGCCTTGAAGAAGGCCGGGTGATGCGAGCAAAGAAATATAATGGCTGGAAATAAATGTTAGATTGAAGCATTAGATTAATAGCTGCAAAATGGAACTGACATTTGCATGACTACTCTTTCATGTCCATGCTATTTTAACAGACTTTCCTGCAAGGGCTCTTTCATCCCGATTCCTGCAGCACTGCCATTTGGCAATTACTGTTTAAAAATGTTGAGATACCATGTGAAAATCTTCCAATAACATTCTTGGGAGACATAATTTTGTTTCATTTCCATATATCTCTCCCAATTTGTTTCAGGGTTAGAAACATTTGTATGGAAGTGAGACTTACCCTTTAGGGCTCTATTTTCTTAAATGTTTTGCCCCACAGTAAATTCCCTAATTTGAAAATGCAGATGCCACTGTTGCACATGCAAATAAGGTGACTTCAGAGGCAGAATTATGGCAATTACCAGCATGTACAATTATATAATTTTCACCTACAATCAGCGATCATACAGTTTAGCTGGGCATGAAAATGTTCACATGTAGTGAATATGCAACAGCATATTTGAGTGATATAAGATTGTCCCTTTAGAATTAACCTTTTCCTGTTGCATATTGTGCATATAAATTAATACATGTATATGCCTGGTGAGAAAAAATGTGGTGACTGCTATATCCTAACAGTTATTTCCTATAAAAATTATGAAGTGGTTGAAAATCACATAATATGGGCCAGCATTATGATATCCTGGATGAATTAAGTTCTGTGATTTCAGGTGAAAACAAATTAATGGCAATTTAGCAACTCGAACAACAATAATTGCCTCAACTTCATATGCACACTTCTGAAATAAATTAAAAAAATATGAAGACACAGAAAATATACCAATGTGTTTCTTGTGTTTTAAATCATCCAGTATAACAAGCTAAAACTTTGAGGGCCTTAGTTAGAAATGGTAATTTAAATGAAATAAAAGTGTCTATCTCAGCAGCAGTTATTTTAAAAAATTAGGTAACAGCACTAAATTATGTGAGAGTTCCCAGGAAGTTTCCAGTGCCCAAAAGATCTGCCCTGAATTTTTCATAATTACAAAAGTTTTGCTGGGATGATGAGAAAGAATCTTAGGTCCATAAGGCACAGCAAGGATACATGAAGTGTCCCTTTTTCTCCTGGAAAACAGGAAATGTGGAGCAGTCTCTCACTGCTAAGCTACTGTTCTCTATTGCATTACTTAAACGTACTAACAAGTGAGGGTGATAAAGACACTTTTGTCACAAATTGACCAGAGAGAACAGGATATGAATTAGGTACAAGAAAATGAAAGGAGCTTAGTTTGAAGTCATAAAGAGATTCAGTCTTGCTGTTTATTTCTGCTTTTGAAAGATAAAGGAGACAGACAGCATTCCATTTCTCATGCTGCCTTATAGATAAAAGTATGATGTTACCTTGGGATCTAAGAATTAGAGAGTGGATATGCTTACAGGTCTTTAAATATCCAGCTGAATTTATAACTCTGTTGCACATAAATATATTCGGGTAAGCAGCTGAAATTTGCTAAAAGAAAATGGAATTAAAAATGTTTATTGTGTCCATGACCACGACAAGCTTATTTCCTTAGAATGCAAATGTCAAAAGAAGAATCTAGAGTTAAGATCATCTGAATACCCAGTTTAAAGGTATTCCCTCGTAATAAGCAACAGATATTCACATTGGCTGAGTTGATGTGTGTTCCTAGCTTGAAAACTCTCGGTTTAATTGACTTTCAGGAAGACAGCTATCTTGCTGGACCTGGAGAATGACATCATATTCTGCTTATCACACAAGATTTCTCATTGTCACAGGATGCTCAGCCCTTTTGGAGACTGTAACATCACTCCTCAGTTTTGGTCAGCCCTGTTCTTTTTTATGCAGTAGTATCAATGAAATACAAACAGATAAACAGTTACTACCCTAAAAAGCAATCTTGTAGGAAAAGGAAAGAATCTTTGTGTGGAGAGCCAGCAAGATCATGAGTTCTCAGTTCAAGTTTTTCATTGATATGCTCCTCCTAGTTCCTTCTGGTAAGCAAGACTGCATCACTTTTCCCCTACAGTGCACCCTTACTCATTGTGAAATTTGCCTGAGAATGCAGTGAGTCCACTCTCACTTTTGATACAACTCAGAACAAAGACAGTCGTTACAGAACTTGAAAAGTTATTTTTTAACAACTAGTTTTAATAACTATTTCAGGATTTAACCTCGCCATACAGTACATGTAGCAAAGGGTCTGGTGGGAAGAGGTTCATCGCATTGTATAATTTGCAACGGTTAAGGCTCTTCTCCACCTTAAAATAAAAACAGTGCAGGAATAATTTCAGTCTTTAGAACCAGTCTGAACTAGACCCAAATAAACAAACAGAGGTTGTGGATACTATATGCCATAAGAAAAGTCATCAAATTTGCCACCATTAATTGGAGCTGAAAGTTCTCTTTCTCCAATGAGATTTTGCAGTGAGTAAGAAAACTGTAATGGACATATTGGCACATCTCTGCTACTGCTATAATTAGGCCAATCACAATAAATGCTTGCCAAGTATGCCTCTGTTTAAAAAAAATATCATTACATTGGATCTTCTTCTGGATTTTAGGCTTTTCATTATGATTAAAGAAGGCTAGACAGGAAACAGACTACTTAGGATAACAGCATGCTGCTTTCAAGGATGAGGAGGATGGGGAGGAAGGGAGCCAACTGTGCACATAGAAAATGAGCTGAATGACAAATGCTTCTTGAACCTTTCCATACACTGCAATTCTAATGAAACTGCTGCTTTTAAAGTCTATTTTATTGTAACATTCTGCCTTATCGTATATAAAGACATATATATATCTCATATATAAATATATATATATGTTGCGGCGTGATTTCTGCACCCTTCCTGGGGACAGCTTGGTCCGTGGAAAGAATCAGGAAAGACTCATTTCGTGGATATTTCAGCAGATCTTTATTGGTGTCCACATCATGGGAAATCAGCACACAGACTGCCCAAGTCAAGAGACAACCCAGCGCTCTCCTCCCAGGGGGACACAAAGCCACCAACCAAAATGCAGAACTGGGCTACATGTGACCAGGGGCAGGAGCAGGGGCAGGGTAAACCCTGTATCATGCTCTGCCACGCCAGGGCCCCCCCCTCCTCTCAGGGGAATGGGGCAGGGAGACCCTTCAACATGTATAACTGAAAATTTTCTATTACAATTTAGTGTCTTGTATTCTGTTTCATGTTCACAAGTGAAAATTACTTAGATAAGCCATCACAGAAAAAAGCTGTGCTTTACCAGTTCAATTCCATAGAACTTTCTTGTTGCTTCATGTGGCTCATTATATACTTGCAAAACTTAACTTTGTGGTTTTTTAAAACAAAAGCTGAGCATAAAATCCAAACCTGATTGAATTTTACAGGAGTCTGGTACAAACATTGCCTCTTACGCCTAATTCTTCAGTAGTAGAAATTAAAGTTACTGCATGACATTGCCCAGTGTGAGATGCAGTTTTCTATGCTACAGAAAGTAGTGAAAAACCTCACAAACCTATCTTGTTTCAAGCAATTTAGAACATTGCACTGTTATGCAAAAGAATTTAAAACTTATTTTCAATATTTTTTAAATTATTGTACCCAAACTGACACTCCTGCTGTTTATCGGTTTGTAGAGTTTTACAAGAATGTTCACAGGCACAGAGCAGACATGAAAAACTGTCACTCAGAAGACCCGAACAGGGGGAACAATATTCAGTTTAACTCTCACATACAGTAGACATATTTTCTCTTAAAAAAAAACCACCTTGCAGGGAGCTATGGATCTGCCCAATCCAACAGTGGCAGCTCTGCAGAGCCAAGTAAGATTTGGTGAGCCCTTGAGCCATTAAAACCACAACTGAGACTCCTTGTGGCGCATTTAATTTCTTTCCTGTCCTTTTCCTCTCTCTAGTTTTCTCTTGAATTCTTACCCTCTTCTCCTCCTCTCTTTTTTTCACCTTTTCATCTGAACACCAATAGGTGTTTCTGGAAAATGTGTTTCCAGGAACTATAGGGAGAAACCTCTGGTCTCCCAGAGGGAATCTTTATAACATTCTACAGTCTCCTGTAAGAATTTGTCCCAGTGTTTTTCAATTCTGGGTTCTTCTTTCTCTGTTTCTCTTGCTTCTCTTTAATTAGCTTTTCCAGTATTCCTAAACCCTTCCTGCCAATCACTCAGTCGTACTCCCTAGTATGCTATCTGTTCTGCAGCATTTCCAAGTCAAGGTTCAAAAGGCAGTGAATTAGCAAGAATAGGCTTAGATGACACAATGTCAGTGAGAATCACAGAAGAATACAGGAGGAATGAGCCCTCAGTGAAGCAATACCCTTCTTGAAAAGAAAAAAGAAAGATTAAGCACAGTCTTAATCTAGAAACTACCAGCATGAGAATGGTATCACTCGTTAATTATAAAACTCTTCCAGAGTGTTCTACAAATCTCAGGACCTCACAAATTCCAGGTATAAGCCTGAAAATTGTTGGGCCTTGGTTTCTCTGCAAGGATTGATAACAATCGCAATGTGTTCTCTGCAATGTGCCCCTCTTCTTACAAAAATGGGGGCTGATACTACCTGGCACTGTACAGTTCTACCAGCTGATAAATTCCTCTGCTTGGATTACCTAAAAGCAAAATCTACCTTAATATACGAACTACTGTTCAGAAGTTTTATCCCCAGGACAGCATGACTAAAGGACTGTCATTCAGTCACATCAGCTTTTCACCTTGGAAATTGTATATCTCTAATCATACTAGAAGACTATAAATGCAAATGACCGAGGCTGTCAGGATTACATGTGTAGCACCTTAGAAGTGTGAGGAAAATATGCAGATTGTAATTAAGATTTTCCAATGTGGTCTGAAAGTTATTAACACATTGTGTGTAGCTGCATTTATCGTGTATTGTCAGGGCTTGCTTCTTATCAGTGGTCCTTATCAGTATAAAATATGTTTGGCACAAGGTGGTAAAAAATATTCCATATTTGGATTTTTCTCTAATTGTAGTCTCAGTGATGACAAAAGAGGTAAGGAATTGTCAGGCTGCATACTTATTTTTTCTACTTCATTTTTTTAGTGTGGTTTTTATCTTTTTTATTTGGATAAGTGAGGCAGGTATAAAATTCATTGGTAATTTGAAAAATAAAAAAAGAAAAAGAAAGTCTCCTGGCCTAAGTAGTAGACCTAAGTAGTAGACTAAGCTCCTGGAGTTCTTCAGAAATAAGTATAGATTTTAGGCTGGTAGTCTTGAGGAGACCTTGTCTCACTTGGATGCAAAATACATCATGAATTTTGCATGCAAGCTGAAAGGGGGTTTCAAACACATTCATTTACTTCCAGATAAGTTTGTGTTTTATTCCTGTTCACTGAGATGTTCCATTCCAGATTTTTGCAATAATCTCTCCTTCTTGCCATACTGTACAAATTCCTTCAGTTAAATGTCTATCTTTGCATGTTTTGATTAATATGGGAGGTGGATCTTCTGTAACACTGAAGAGATTTGTATTATATCTGCACTCTTTTTCTGGTTTGGAGTATAAGAAACCAAACAAACGGAAAGTCAAACAAAAACTCCTTCAACTCTCCCACAGATTTTTTCCAAATGTATCTCAAGGGAAGGGCTTGAGTTTTCCAGTCCTTCACCCCTTTCCTGTACTGCCTGCTTATAATCTAACTTTCTTCATAAACTGGAAAAGAAGATTAGCTGCTTCTTCAGTTAGTCATACTTTCAGCAGTGAATAATATTTCTTACTTCCTTAATGCAAATGTACAGAATTTGACAATATGCACTGGTATTTGAACACTATTCTCCTCCTTGCTTTATCTTGAGCTTTGACTATGGAAATCCAATTGTCTTATACATGCAATGCCTCTGAAATTACTTCCAGGATGCAGAGGAAACTCCCCCGAGTCAAGAGGCAGTACTGTGACAACCAGAGATCTCTTGAAGGCCTCTTGTGTATCTGTGGAAAGAAATGAAATGTGCAGTCACGTGCTAAGTAGGATCTTTGATTCGGTATGGCATGAAGCTCTTCCTTCCAGTTCCCCCTTGTCCTAAAGTGAGGACTCTGTGTGATGAGAAAATAATTTCGGCTCCTATTAAAAAAAAAATTCAACCATTAAACTTGGACGGAAATCATGAAAATATGAACCTGAAAAGGTGTCAAAAGCCAAAAGGCAATTCCTCTCCTTCCTTTCCCCCCCTCAAAAAAAAAAGTCAATCTCAAGATTTTTGAAAAATTTTTATAGCAATAGCATGGATAATTGTACAGAAAAATACTGTGTTTGGAGATTTCTTATGCTTAATTACATTTTTTCCTTCAGTGTTTCTTCACAATACTTCCCTGGGGCACCTCATGGCGATTCTCCATTAAAAGCTTTAACCTGGTCATTTGGTAAGTGAAAGTTACTTGCATATCATACACTTCCTCTTTCTCTTTTCACTTCATTTCAGCTAGCAAGCATCTTACCTGATGTGCAAAGTGTGGTTAATCTGAGAAGAGCAAGGTAAACCAGAACTAGTTTAGAGCAGCCTGAAAAAAATTAAAGGAATTGGGATTTTTATTTCACATTTTCAAATGTGGCAGATGCACTTCTGAGTGCTGCAACATAAACTGCAGACTGACTTTTTTTTATTATTTCTAGCCAGAAACTTTATTGTGATTTTTCAAACAGGGATGCAATCTTTAATCCCTTTAAAAAGTTAAATCCCTTCAAAAAGTTTTGGTGCACTTGCTTTCAAAACCAGACATCAATGGAGCCAAGGTTTTCCTTGTGCCTTTTTATGTCAACGTAACTGTAAAATGAAAAAAAAAAAAAGGAGAGGTCAGAAGAGTAAGGAACTAAAATGTCCTTTTGCCCCTGCAAGCTCTATGTTGGAGCCTCTCTTCCTGCTCTCACTCCCTCTGAATTTCTACCCTCAGAGTCAGGTTGGATGTGGACGTGAGCCTTTGCTTAGCTCATTGCAGAACAGAGGCCCAAATGACTGAAAAAGAAAGCAGAAATCTTGGCAGATTGCTAACATATCAAGTGTTAATGAATACAGTTCTCTAATTAGAAATGTCTGCAAGAACTGAGTAATAGGATCCTTTGAAAATGTGACAGTTTTTAATTTCTTTTGTTAGTAGAGTTTATACTTTTCTGAATTAGAGCTTTTATCAAACTGGCATCAGACTTTAGGAATGACAATAATACTTGAAATACAAATAGAGTTTCTTTTGAAATCACTAGCTAAGTGAACGTTTTATTGAAATTCTTCGTTTCTGTACTTTATTAGGTTAATAGATATAATTTAAGGACTTTTTTTCCTCCTTGTTTTCTTTTGGTTTTCAAAAAAAATCCTAACGAATGTGAGGTTGGCTGGAATTTGCTAGCTAATTTTCAGAAACATCTTGACTTTTTTTTATTTAATTTCAAATGTAATACCTCCCCAGATGGCAGACTTTGTAATTTGTGGCACCAGTTCAAAAAGGTATATTAACTGCCTCTAAACTGCTCAGCATCAAGCATTTACTGGACTTAATTGTGAATTGGTTTAATATTAATTAAAATACGTCCCTTCCTTAGCCTGAAGTTTCTGGAGATGCAGGTGGGTTTACTTCTGTGTGACTTTATATCCCATTTTATATCAACACCCCCGCTGAAACAGAACAAAACACTGAAGACCCAGAGCAGCACATAAACATTCTGTGTCCCTTGAAGTCCTCTAAAGAAGCCTGAAAGGGATGGTTTCTTTCATTCTTGGCCAAACAGTGATAGACAAACAGGTAAAAAGGCAAGGAGAAAAATACCATTTACTCACTGTAGCAGCAGGAAATCAGGCAAAGAAAATAAACAGGGTTTGAATCCTGGGCCTTTAACCTGCTAGTCAGACAGATTTCTACAGTTTCATTCTGTGCACATTTGTGTGCTGGTAAATGATGAAGGGGAGGTAGAGGAACTGAAGGCTTGTGGGATCCCTGGGACTCCCACAGCTATGAGCACAGCTGTACAAACACACGCAAGCTTTGTTAAGGTAGGGTGGGCAATTGGCTGAAACTGCTGAGCCAATCTGACCTATAAATCCCTTGCAAAAGCTCTGCCTGAGAGAAAGCCAGAAGTTATGTGTAAATGTTTTACCCAGCCAATTGTTTTTGGTCCTCCTCTGTATATACATAAAACCTCTAACATCCTCCTGGGTAGATAATTTTGTAAGTAGGTGCTTTGAGTGTCCTGCTGAATTGCTGATTACCTGGAGCAAAGCAGGGAAGGGAGGGATCGGTGGGTGGATGGAGGAACTAATAACTCAAGAACTCATTCAAATGAATGTAGAATTTTAAAGGATACGTGATATATCACATAAGCTGACGTAGGGCTAATGGCTACAGGAAGTCTATAAAAAAGAGAACACGACATCCAACAGTTTGTTTTGAGCAAAAGGATGATATGAATTGGTCAGAGTAGTAACAGAAAGATTAGATTAATTATTTCAAATTGGACTGCAGTCTGTCTGTTCCCCTCCTCCCCCTGGCCTCCCCCAGTAGAACTCCCACTGCTCATTTGCAGATATGATCTCATGTGAGGAAACAGCATCGCAACCCTGCCCTGTCCTGAGTGCATGTGGGCAAGCTGTACCAGAGCTAGTCCTCAATAACCCTTACCATGCAAATCACAAAGCCATCAGCACCCTCCATCAACAAAAGAAAAATAGGGGATCTTTCTCAGTTTTCATCCTTTCTGAACATTTTTGAACTCTGTGTGACCTTCTTTACAACTGAATCTAAGCGCCTCTAAATACATAACAAATTTAGACAGTAGGAAGCAGAGTAACACACTGCAAACCAAAGGAAAATGAAGGAAGTAATGAGAAGTGAAACAAAGAGAGCTAAAGATGAAAATAAGGCAGCGTAAATCAGAGAATGTTGAAATAAAACATATGGATTAGAGTATTAAACGTAGCATGAACTGTGCAACTTGCCCCCATTTTCTTCCCCTTCTCCATCCTTCCCACCACCTAAAACGCAGTTAAACTGCAGGGGGATAATATCACACTTGGGATTTATGAAACAAAATCAATGAGAGCAGTGGGAGTAACGTCACTTCTGTAAATGATCAAAATCCACCAATTACAGGGAGGTGTTAATCCTCATCAGACCCGTTTGCTGCTGTGGCAGCATTTGAAGTAAAGCTGCTCTGGAACTGTTACAGGACCAGCTATTCTCACAGCATTTGGAAAAATAAAACTATTTCCACCCAGGCATCTCAAAAGAAGTTTGAAGCATAAGACAGAAAGAAAAGGTTAGGAGCAAGGAGGGGGTCAAGCATCATATTTTTGTTCATTTATTGGGTAGGAATAAAAAAATCTAGGAAATTTTGGGGGATGGGCCCAAAATTCCCTGCATGAATTGTCCTGCTAGGGCTTTTCTCCACTCTCTTCCAAAATCTCTGGGCCTCCTCAGTGCTGTGATAACTCAGTAATTGGAACTGGCTGCCATTTATGCTATATATATTTATGCTGTATATCAGAGGAAATCAGACTTGAAATATTATTGTATCTGTACTTACTTTAGCTTGCAACTGAATTGCATTGCTAGATGAGCAGAGATCCACATCCTCTAAGCTCACGTTACCAGGAAGGATCATAATTGTGGGAAGCTTGCAGTATCAAGTCCTAGAAGAAAAAATCAGTAGCAAGGCAACTGGGTAGGTGTTTGAGGGTTGTTTTATTCCATCTTTTTTTTTCTGTCTCCATAAATATATTTTGTGCTGTTAAATGTTGACAAAATGACTGGGCTTAGTATGATATTGCTCTTTAAGGTGAAACTAGTTACATTAATTGTGCAGTAATTCATGAATAGAGATTACGCGTTGAATTGGCATTTTGGTAATGCAGAGATTGTTTTTTCTCTCTGGGTTTTAAAGCAATAGACCCAAAGCCCAAAGGTTCTCAAAAGATAGATTTTTCTTCCCTTAAGGTGGACCATTTTCTGCTGTGGCACTGAGTAAAGACAGACACAAGAGATGGGAAATGAGGGGATCTGACCTTGCCAAGGCTTCCAGCAGCACTTGAATAAGCTGTCTGAACTATGGCTTCCGTAAAGTAGGTGGTGAGGCTATGGTCATCTTGCCACTGCACCCTGCCTCTGGTTAAAGGCTAGAGCCTGTTCCCTGGGGTAGTCCTGCAGGGACTGGTGTCCTCTGGAACCATCTACAGTTACACGGGAGCTGAAAGGCAACGTTGTCTGCAGAAAGTTGCCTTTTGGCGTTTCTGCAAAGCAAAGGGACCCAGCAGGTAAAACTTACAAGTTAATAACAGGCCACTCAGAGAGGCTGTGGAGTTCTGAGCTTGGGAGGATTCAAAACACAACTGGACACAGCCCCATGCAAGCTGCTGAGGCTGACCTTGCTCTGTGCAGGGGGCTGGACGAGGCCATCTCCAGAGGTGCCAGCCAGCCCCAGGCCTGCTGTGAACCTGTCGCTCTGTGAACAGCAAACTGTGTTTTCTTGGGCTTGACATGCTGCATCATGAGTGACAGCTTCCGCAGAAAAATGGAACAAAAATAGGCCACTCCTTCTCCCTACAGTGGCAGGGTTTCTTTGCTGTACCACTTTCCTTCCCCATCAGTCAGCTGCCTGCCCTGCAGGCGGCCCTGCCTAGCATTGCTCCTTGCCTGGGACAGAGGAGCTCTCCAAACCAGTGGCCATGAGCTGCAGGGTCAGTCCAGACAGGTAGGACTAAGGAAGCCTGAGACATCACTAGCTATGGCATGGCCTTTTTATTGCCTGTTTGCTTTCCTGTAGAATGGTCATGGTGTGATCATAAAGTGCAACAAAATGTATTGATAGCAATGCTATAATATTTATAAGGACTTTTTTCACTATTTTTCTTTTTGGTCACTGGAAAGGGAGTGTCCTTTCCAGGAGAACAAACAATGGAAATTTATGTAGCATGGTGAGAAACCATGAGGTGCCAAATGCCCTCAGATCCTGATTGTACAAGGAATTTTGCTTTACTGAAATACTGTCCTGACTCTGGACTTCAGCAGATGGCATGTGGACAATCACAGCTGAAACTCTCCAATAAAACTAGTAAATATTATACTGCTAATTCCTTTAGAAATGTGCCAGAGCACACAAGGCAAGAAATTAATAACTTATTGCAAATTTCCAGTTTAATCTTTTATGCTATGTGTAATGTTTTACTGAAGTCTTAGCTTCCTGCTATATTAACAAAATGAAAACATCTGAGGAGGTGCAACTTCAAGATAACGTTAGAATATAGGGCCAGTATAAAATTGTCAGCTGAAATTTCAGTTTCAGGTCTATAATGGTGCTTATACAACTATGACTTTCATTCATCTCTGAAAAGCGTTACCAAATGCTGCCTGACAAAGACATGTTACTTACTGATGGAAATCAGTACTTATTGTTAATCTGAAAAAACAAAGGCCAAATGAAAGTGGATTATGTTCTTTCCCCATTCACCTTCATCTATTCCACTAGAGGCTCAAAAAGTCTATTTATAATACAAAATATTTTGCAGCTGGTGGATCAGAATTTGCTCTTCATACACAGGGCAATGAGCTTCCAGATGATAAATATGTTTTCTCTAACAGAGAAAACAAGGGGTGAAATTTTGGTCCATCGAAAGCTAATGCAAAAAGACGCTGGCTTCTCTGAAGCTAGGATTTCATACAAAATATAGTTGCAGCTCTGTTTTAAACTGAGACCAGTAGAGATGTAATAGTCTTACTTGTAGTCACTGAATATCCTCCCAACATGGGAAATACATTAGTTACATACTTCATAGTCTTGGCACAGAACACTTACCTTGCAATTTGTGGTGCATAGTCCTTGTCTAGTGGAAACTGCTCTAAATTGAGGAATCAGAGCTTTCCTTGAGAAAAAATACACATTTTGCTTCCAAATACGGACTCAGAGCTTAGATGGAAATCTTTTCTTTGTAGCCGTTAGTAATCTTGTGCCTGGTTGAGTTCTTTTTTGCAACCTTACTTGTGGAGGAAAGAGCATTCTTTAATATTCATACCAAACATAACCAAAAGTGTAGATAGAGATTGTAGATCCTATCAAAGAAGAGAGTTGCTGTTTTATCTCAAATGAAAATATGAAAATTTGGGGGTTGGCAGTATTTATCCAGTTGTCATGATTAAATTGTTTTTCTTTTTTTTTTTTCAGCCTGGAGCAACCTCTAGCACTATAAATCCTACTGATAAGGAATTTAAAATAGAGATTTTTCTTTCTAGATTCTGAGAGTAGTTCTTAAAAATGAAAGACAAAAATTCATCACTATTTTGTAGCATATCCCTTGGTGGGGATTTTCTCCTGTTTCTTAATGTTCTTCCTTTACAACTCTGCTACACCCATATCTATCAGCTGGCATGCTTCATTCTTCTTAAGCAATTGACTGAAGACAGGAAGTCACTTTGTTTATAGAAATGATGAGTTAGACCTCTAAAAGTGCTATAAAACAACACATAGTGTGGTGATCACGTTAAAAATATTTTAACACTTTTCAAGGGTCAAGTTTCATATAAGAAGTGTTGTTTTCCTTGAGGAACTTTAGCTGAACCAAATCACTCAAATTGTTTGAAGTTCTCTCTGAGATCCATGTGCTTGTCTACACTGTTAATCTGCTGTCTACTTTGATGTTTCACCATGACTAAGCATTTTTTTAGATGAGTCTGAATGCTAATAGAAGATGATAATGAAAAATGATGTTTCAATTGGTAACTTGTTCAGAAAATATGCTGAAAGTATGAGTGAACACAATATACGGTATTAGTATTCCCACAAGTCCTATTTAAGACTCCCTTTTTTCAAGTTAGAGGCATTAATAGCCTGTATGACTCTTCTGTATATCCCTATATTGTGTGTCCATACTATTTTATAAATATTTTTTCAAGATATTAAAAAATAAATTCAAAATATGTCTGTTTTAACTGTGTAATGCATGTCAAAATGCATGTCAAATTCTGCCTCTGCCTAGGATATAAATGGATATAAATATCTATTGCAGATATCTCTTTACCAGTTTATCACATCCATACCTTTAGGGGAAAAAAGCAGAGAAAAACAGCAGTTGAAATATTCCCCTGCACAGGGGCATGTGAAGTCAAAGGAGCTTCACTGATGAAATATTGTGAACAGAGGGAGAGCTGAGATATTCCAATTTAACATAAAAGGAGCGGTAACTGATGGGTCTTTCACAGATCTGACTGGTCAGAAAAATGACATTTGTGCAGACTTGGCACCAAACCCTGCTACTAGCACTGCTTGATATTTATTGATTTTGCCACCTGCAACTCTGAAGAAAGCACCTTAAACAGAGCTGATTTTCTGAACTATGAGAAATTATGACAGAGAACAGGGAGACTTCCTTAAGGTATGGCTTCCAGGAAAATTTATTAAAAGGCTCATTGAGTTAGCAAAATGTAAAAAAGTGGCAGTTAACCACTCACCCATCAGCAACATGAGACAGCCAAAATGTGTCACTTGAGAACCCTAAATATGCTAAGGTTATATTTTGGAATATAACAAATACTTCCCAAAAGACAATGCAGATGTTGTGAATTATCACTTATATCATTTTAGCACTGCATAATTCCAGTCATAAACTGGGATGCCACTGCTCCATACATGTGCACTTAAAAGGGAGATCCTCCTGTTCCAGGCTCCAGCTAGCTTGCAATCCATGGTTTAAAAGAGATGTTATGAAGAAAAGGAAATGAATGCATTTATGAAAACATTACATGATTAATTCCCTCTTTGTCTCTGATGACTAAAGTTCTGGGCGGACATTCATGTCAAAGGAATGGCTTTGGTTTGAGTATCCTTGCTTATGACACCACCATTAGTCCAAAGTAAAATGAGGATACTCCAGTTAATTGCTGCATTTCGATTGACTGTTAATGGTAAAATTAGTAAGCTCTGAATTATTTCTAAAAGCAAGTTTTGACCAGCTGGCTCGCAGTAATTCCAATTGCAGCTCCAAGGTATTTTTAATTGGCTTTTTCACTATGTTTCAAAGTGTTAAGCTATCTGTTACAATTTATTGGCAGCTTCTAAAAGGACTCCACATACCTAGGCAAAGCTTACAGCTTGAGTTAGTATTTCTTATGCATTTATTGTGCTGTTTAAATGGTACAATCTTTATGTCAGCCAGACTATTTATGAAGTACTTTGCTCAAAATGGTTTAAGGATAATAGCTTATATTCCTATGTCATGGGTTAAGGACTTAAAGCTGACTGAAAGAGCAACTAGTCTCTTCAGTTCTTTAGGCTGCAGACAGGGTGATCTCATGGTCTACCCCATAAAGCAGAAGGTTTTGAATATCTGGATAAGAGATAAAATATTTTAAAAGTTGAACTATGCATAAGGGAAGAAATCAGGAAGATAATGTACAAATTTAACACCTGGACTCCTCATTTGGAATAATGCTTTCTTGGTGCAGCAGTGGATAATCTTTCCTGGAACTGCTGGTAGCATAAGTACCAAGAGGCAATTCCCCTGCGTTTAATTTTTAGTACAGTCATTCATTATTAAAAAACATACGCTGAACAATTGCCTAAAATTAAGTGTGAAGACTCAAATCCCAAGCATCTATGCAGAAGCAGTTATTTCACATCAAATAGAAGATTTGTGAAATGGCTCTTGGGGTAGTGAGTTCCTCCTAGAGCTCGGCATCCATGCAGTTCCACGGTGCAGACCACAACAGCCTCAGTCTGGAGTGCTCTGGATGGAACTGTGGTGGCTGGCTCTCAACTCTCTCAAGAGTTCACCTGAGAGCAAGGATGGCTCCAAGTTGCAGATATGAGCTCCTAGGTTTAACATTCCTTTTCACAAATTCTCATCTTGTTTTGGAGTGGAAGTTGCGATTTTGTTTTGTTTGTTTGTTGCTGGGGTGTTTTGTTGGCGCAAAATTCTCTTCTGGTGGGTTGAGATGTATTTTTAGGACATTTAGGCAATACTGTTTCAATATGGTCAAAAATCTGACCAGTCTTGCCCAAGTATAGGTATGTCTGTGTCAAAACTCCACTGAGCAGACACAAGGAGCAGTGCAAGTCTTTGTTTCCAATCCTCATTCCAGAAAGGATGGAATAATTGTATGTTCTTTCTACACTGCAGCAAGATTTTGTTTTTCCAAATGCAGTATTTTGACTTATTCTGCGGCATTCAGAATGCTTATGCTGCACCATTCTTGCCACTGTGCCCAGTTACACCTTCATCATTTGAGGCTAAACAGTTCAGTCACATTGATTCACTTTGCACTTGCTCCCTCTGTTATGGTGTAGGAATGGCATTCTCCAATTCTTGAACTAAAACCACGATCCACTGCCACTCCCCCCTGCTCCATCTGGAGGCACAAAAGGCCAAGATCATCAGCTGAGATACGAACAATAGGTTGGAAATAGCAATGTGATAAGAAAACAAACAGTGACAGCAACAATATTAATAACAAAAGGTGTAAGAAAAGAAAGGACTTACACGGAAAACCCATGACAACAAACAGTACCAGATGACTTCCTCACCACATTTTCTTGACTCTAAGGAATCCCTTCTGCCCAGAAGGAAGTGAGGTGGTATAGAATAACCTCTGTATCCTGTCCACACCTTCTCCTGGCTACTACAAAAATGATCTCTGTCCTGATCTGAACCAGGACACCCTCTCACATACGTCTTTAAAAAGTCAGAACTCTACAAATGACCCAAGGATCACAGGAAAAAAAAATGTAATTGGCAATTCCATTTGTTGTCACTTATCTACACATAGCACAGAGATTTTAGAAGTGAAAGTACAAATTTTTGTGTGTTTTGCTTCTACAAAGTACAACTTCTTGATGAGAGTAGAATTGCAATTTCTTTATTTTCAGCAAAACATGTAGAAAGTGTTTAGTCCAGGGCAAATGTTTTATTTTTATTTTTTGTATTTCTGCATCTCTGTCTGCCTAATCCCCTCCCTCTCTGCACACACCCACCACCTGCTGCCTTTTGCATCCCCAAAATTCTAAGAAATAGAAGAATTACTTTATAAAAAGTCAAAAGGTTCAATATCTTCATTGTGCTACAGGACACCAAGAGAAATATAAGTCATCTTCAGTTTGCCAGGCTTGTAAAATAGCAGGGCAAAAGTGCAGAAAGGATGGGTTGAAGTAGCCATGTGCTGTATTAAAAAGGATGAACAAGGCTTTTAACTCCATGGTTTTCCCTTGGTGGAGGTTGCCCTGCCATACACCCACCCACTCCTTGAGATACTCACCCACACTGTGCCTAAATGCTGAGCTTGGCTGCTGCCCTGCAGTTCTGTTCCACTCATGGGAGTGTGAATCGCAGGGCGGGTACCAAAGGTTCTGCTAAGTTAGGAGTGGGTACCTACCAGCAACCATACACAGTCAGAGAGAGGAGAAACTCCTCCAGACCACAAAATCTTTTCAGCCCACGGGATTTTCTGAAGAGGACTCAGTTTGTTGTTCTGCAATTCCCCCATGTGTTTGAGTGATCTAAACCTTACAAAGGCCACTGAGGTCTTTGTTGTTTGTGGGTATAGCAGTAAAATACACTTTGAATTCCAATGGCAATCTTATGATAATTTCTCCTTTAGAAATTCTGCTGGGATAAAATCCAGTGGAGACAACTACAGAAAACAGTTTAGAGGTACTTTTGAATGTCATGTACTCTATTCCCCTATCTTACAACAACTGTCTGGAATTCAGTACTCATCCGGACATCAGTCTATAGCCACAGATCTACTGAAACAGCAGATAAGCTTGGTTTCTAAATCGTATTGGAAAAATAATTAATACAAATCTGTACCAAAACTCAGGAATAATTGTGATTGAAAAAAAGAATGTCTGAGACCAGCAATACTGGAACATTACCTAAAATATGACACCTGTGGATACTGGTCATTTCTGGGATTCTTCTGAAAGAATCTGGTCCTGTAAGACCATAAATAAAAAGTAATCATAATGTTGGCACCTCAATAGGGAGTTATTGTGGGAAGAAGTAACTAAACTGCCTGTTGGCATTCCCCTATGATATCTGGCTTTCTAGACCCAAACTTAGGTAAGCAATGTTGCCAGCATTTCATGTTTCAAAATTTTTGACTTTCATCTAGTTTGTTTTTTCATTTTAATCATAGTGGATCAAATTTTTCTCCATAAACTACATTTGGTTTATTAATAACAGTGGTTGATCGAACTAAAATTTGGCATGGCACTCTATATGGTTGCTCCAACAGCTGCATTTTGTGTCCTCTTCACTGGGCTGTTTACAATGCTGAAGACTCCAACTTAACCTTGGCCCACCAGGCTATCTCCATTATAGTAACGTTTCTGAGGCACTGTGATGATTTCTCTGGCAAGAGCATTCCAAGAATAATTGCAGAGTAGACTGCAGCAACAGCTTAGAGAAAATTTCGGTGTCCTTCACATAAGGGACATGGCATGAGTGAGCAGGGCTCAGTCACAGAGTCCAGCACATCCTTAGTTCAATAGATGCCAAGACTGAAGCTGATTGTATTGAAAATACACTTAGTAATCATAACAATAGTAGCTATTTATTTGTGCTCCTATAGTTCACACAAACATTCAACTTGTTAGAGAAAGAAAGACCTCAATCCTATCATATGGCCACATTCATCAGCCTTCTCCCTCCTCTCTCTTTTTTTTTTTTTTTTGAGATAGATCATTTCCTTCAG
>WEIT01021381.1:39063-50926 GCA_013389985.1 Dryoscopus gambensis
AATCTCCTGTATTTTTTCAACTGCTAAACGTAAGACTTTATGTTTTAGATTTTCATACAGAAAATATACAAGAGCTTTGTGGAAAATGTGTTGGGCACGCAGTAAAGTACACTGTGCCAAAAGTATGGTATATTTCCTCAGATAGTCTTCCTCAGGGATTTCATTTGAGTTGATTCTGGGCTGTATTAATATTGCTTTGTTAAAATATTTCCTTTTCCACTGTCTTTTGACCATTTGTAGAAATACTTCTTATTACCTAACATCTTTTTTTGTTTTCACCTTCACATGAAGGTCTCATTTCAGCTAACATAATAATGGGATATAATGTTAGGAGATCCATAAACCATAAGACTACTAATTCTAACACATTGTAGACAAGTTATCTGTACAGCAACATAAAATAGTATTGCAAAAGGTGTCATAGCACTGGTGAGTGTATATGACACTATTCACTAATTGTCCAGATATGACAAAACCATCCTGGGACATATGTATGTATGTGTGTATATATATATATATACATATATATATAAAATGAAAAAACAGCTTAAAGAACCATCAGAATTAAATCCTGGCCTCTGTGCAATTGTTTAATTTAACATTCTGAAGATGTGATATCATTTTTTACCTAACTATAAAAGAGTGAGCTTTGAAGTAACACTTCAGAAAATACTGAGTCATTTCCTGATTCAAATATAAATCGACTTCCAAACTTGTCATTGCTTAACTCAGCTCCGGGTGCCACTAATCTGTAAGAGAAACTCCTTATTTTAATAGATTCACAGTGGAAACAGATACAGCTATAGGGACTAAGTATTTATTTTTCATCATAATATTTTTCAAGATCTCTACATCAAAGCAAGGAAGTGTTAATGCATCTTTTGTTGAGTTGCCTCTACACAGTGAACATTTCTTTACAACAGCTCAACCTTTTGGAGACATATGTAGAATTTTTTTGCTTAGCAATAATAAAAAAACTTTGCCATTTTGTGATACCTCTTTCTTAGTGAATACAAGGCACCTTACACACACAGTGTATACAAACACAAAATGTCTTATACACACTGAAGGACAATGATTTCTTTCCTATGTCTTAGGATCTTCTCCATATTAAGGAAGGAAAAGACAAACAAGCTGGAGCAGCTCTACAACATTATCTCCTCCTGCAGCAGTGTGATGCTACCCGCTGAACAGGTATAGAATATCAACAAAGAGATGGTGATGAAACCTTTCTTGCACTATGATATTCACAATGCAACACAATACAGCTGTCCTGCCCTTACATTCTCCCCAGTATTTCTGCACTTTGCTGCTGTCAGAAGTGGGGTACCAGTTGGGATGGACCTTTGTTCTGTTCCCAAACAGCCATTTTTAATAATTGCTCTACTACTAAGCTGGCAGTTTGCTTAAATTACTGTGCCTATCTCTCTGTTATTTATTATCTGAAGGTAAACATATGTACAATTATTTTCAGGGAAGTGTGGACAACTTCCATGACTTTCTCTTCAGTCTCATAAAATGTGGTGTTTACATTAAGGCCAATATCTTGAGTCAGATTACATGAGAGCTTTGGCCTGAATTTTAAAGAAGAAAAGGAAACTTCTCGCTCACAAGGCTTTGAAAAAAATTTTGAAAGTAGAAATCCCCAGCGCTCAAAAAGGGAAGTCAAGTCACAAGAACAACCTGCATTTCTCAGTAATTTTCAAATTATACTGTTTTTTTAAGCCAGTCTTATGATTCTGGCAGTCTCATTGATTGGACTGATTTTAAATAGAGAAAGACCAAAACACTGAAGCTCCAGATGGGACATTTTCATTCACTCATTTGGTATTTGCTCATTTTGCGTGGACCTCTGGATCAATGCTTCCTAAAATGTAGAGGCTTGTGGGACCAAAGTAAGTGATTCAGTGTTAACTCTTTGTAACACTTCATGAAGGATTTTCAATGAAATTCTTGACAGTAGATGTATTCACTGCAACATGACAAACTGGGTACTCTGAGAACTACTACTTTAGATATTTCAGCCTGTCTTTATGTTTGCTGTCGACAACAATTGGCAGAGGGATTACAATATTATCCTAAACCAGTGCTACATTCTATGCTATAATATCTTTTAAGGATTTTCTCTAACATCTTTCATCACACAAAAATCCCTGATACCTGCCTCTTGCAGTTTTCCAGGTTATATATAAATGACATCTTTCCATAGAGATCATGAACTTACAGTATTGTGCTTTGTCTTATCTCTTAGGGCAGCAAAGAGAAAAGGGGAAAAGGCAAGAAATAAAAACCCAATTATATGCTGATTTGCTAATGTTATTTTTCAGATTAAATGCCACTTTCTGTTACAAAAACTGCAGCGGTTGAAGCTGTCAGTTTTGTGAATGCTTCCACATGAAGCCCTGTCATAGCAAACAGAGCACTGGATAGTCAGGCTCCTTAGGGGGCCAGAAAAATTTTGACAGAGGTTTAACAGCCCTTGAAATTATATCCCCAAACCTTGGAAAGCCTGCTGGTTCAGTGGGAAAAGACATAAGCTGACCAAGTTATAAATAAACTCTTTTATCACAGGCATTGGTGTCTTGGTGACTTCAAAGGCCAAGTAAAAAGACTGATTTCTCTGAAGTCACATAGACAGTAAGAACTTTATTGTGTTGGACGGGCAAATCCTGGCCCAGAGCTGCAATTTGATAATACTAAATTTTCTTTCTTTATTTCCCCTTTCTTGCCCTTTTTTGATATCATAATCTGAATTTCTGGTAAACTGAGATCAGAAAAGTTTGGGTCTACATTTGTTGTTAAATTGAGAGGTATGTATTTAACACTTTGATTTCCTGTGCAAAATTTTTCTAATCTTGGCATCAACTCTATAAACATTTTAAATGTAATGAAAAAACAAATCTGCAATTACATACAGAGCTGTCACCACTCCTTCTGCAGGTAAAAACATCTCAGTCTTCTTCCCTCCTTCTTCCCACAGAACCAAAAGTTCCAACATAAGAAAAGGCCCATATTTTTATCTGCCTACTTCACAGCAAATTTTATACTTAAACTCATTTGTGGACTTCTTTCACTATTACCCATTGCAAAATTTCTTTGTGTAAAGTCTGCAGGCAACTTGTTTTACTTACACTATTCAACCCAAAATATTGTATGCTTCTTTCTGTATGCAAGGAAAATCATGTCAGACACAGGCACGCAAAGGCAACACTGAAGAACAAAATATTGTCATTGGCAAAGCCAAGGAAAGAAATTGACCAGCTGCCAGTATTTGAGGAGATCTAGCGGAAGGGGCATTACTCCAAAGGACACATGCCTTAAACTTCAGAGATGTAACGATCTTTCATGTTGGACAAAGACAAAGAAGAAATGTTCCACCTGTTTCATGTGACAGAAACAGCCTCAAATTTGTTTTTGTTTTGCATCTTGATGGTAGACAAAACCAGAGGGACTAGACAGTAAGGTATTTTCTTTACGAAATATCCCTAAGAGCTGAGAAAAAACTTGCATGTCTTTCAGCAAAGGTACCTCAGTGACAGACTTTCACATAATATCTAAAACTACGCAACGTCTTATATACTTCTTATTTAAAAGATATGTTACTTTTACTACCTGATGTTTTTGCTCCTGATGTTTGAATTTTTTGCATATGGCACCACAATCTGTCACAGGGACGGATTGAACTAAGGTGGGATATCACAGCCCAGCTGTGTCATTAGTACCATAGAACTGCGCAGGACACTTTGTTTAAAACCAAACCTGTCCAACACTTAAAAATCGACCAATGAATTATATTTCTTTTTTATAATTCACATTAGAAAGTGATAACTTACTGTAAGTCTGGCCCTTAATATTTGATACTCAGAGGCACCAGTTACCTCTGACAATCAGAATCAATTGGATTAAACTAGGAAAATGATATTCACCGAATATCTTACCAATGATAAAGTGTATGCTTGAGTTGTGAATCGCATGATGTATCAGAGACAACTTTATTCATGATAGAAACCATCTGATTGTAAAATTCTGTGTATTAACATTTTCAGAGTAGATTCTCTTTTTAATATTTTGTGAAGCTTTTAAGTAAGCAGAAAATAAATACATCAAGAATTTCTTTTAACATTTTTCTCTTCTTGTCCTTTCTTGTCAAGGATATCCCATGATCATCCTTTTGTCGTTCCATCAGCACCCAGAGAGTTCCTGAGCTGCAGTGCACATTTGCTCCATCACCCCACTAACTTTGTGTTATTCCTCAAGATAGAGTGACCTATTTTTCCTCACACCCTATCAAAGATCACACAAGCCCAACACTGCTTGAGATCAGTTTATTGCATTTCTCAGCCACTTTGCTGTAGATGAACAAAGCTGATCTGTGTGTGTGACTGTGTTCAGGATACAGCCTCTGACCATACATAGTGTGCCACATTTTTCTGCTGTCGACCATGATATTCCCTGGACAGACCATAGACATTAAATTAGTCAGAGATAGTTCAGGGCCAGTCCACAAGAGGTTAGTTCATGGAGCCAGTCAACAGATGGTAGTACGCTAAACTCAATCACTAGGAAGTTGTGATAAAAATATATTTAGGCGATATTTCAGGAATATTTCTTTTTATTCAAGAATATTGTGCTGAATTGCAATTCTGAATTCTGACCTCTTACCCCCCAGTATACTAAGTCCTTCTCATGCTACCCTAATATGCTTTGGTCACCATGGCACTTACTATTTTACAACTTTAATATTTTTATAACCTTTAGCCTAGCCTTCTGCAGTGACCCCTCCTTAACTTTCATAACCGATCTGCCTGATACACATATGTATTTATACAAATATGTAAAACAAACCATTCCCAAATAAATTAATATTTTCTTCTAAAATATACAGCCTTGGCAATCACATTTCATTAGTCTGTTAGTAATCTTTAATTTTATATTAATCAAATCTCAATATGAGCACAGAATATGCAATAAAATATAAACAAAAATACTATCTTGCCTCGCCCCAAAATGTCCTGAATTACCATCCTAAAGTTTCAAATTCTCTTTCTCACATTTTAAATCCTCCCTCAGCACCAAGAAAGTAGCTTAACTGTAAAGACATATTTTTGCTGTTTCAAGCCCCTATGCTGAACTCCTGCTGACTACTATCTGGCCGTGTGTATCCAATGTGTATTAAGGTAGTCAATTAAAACAAACAAAGTACCTTTAAAATTCGGCATTCCAGCGTCCTGCTCGTCTCTCAGTAAAAAATGTTCTTCCCCATGTAATCTCCTTTCAACCCAATTTTATATCCTGGCCATCAGTCTCATTTCTTTGCATGGTTCTAAGTTTTTCTATGTGTCTGTCTTGAACTTGGAAGACAGCACATAAACTCTTTAATATTATTAACGCCATTAAAGTCTTCTCATATTATCCTACAAAGACCTGAAAATGTAATCAAATCTCTGTCATTACTAATTTGAAAAGCCTGTCCTGAAATATCTATGCAAATAGTGATCTCCAAATAAGGAAAGTGCTTCAGTGTGAGATTATCATAATCTTCTCATTATCCCATGCCAATGATTGGCTTCCATGAGGTTTCACTCTCGGCTTTAGTGAAAATGTTGCTGTGACCCACAATCTGAAGCTGTAGTTAGATCTAGTTACATATTAGATCTGTAGTATTATTATCTACTTGTTAGTATTAGGTCTGTAATTAGATCCTGGTCCAGATCTCTAAGGTCTTTCATTGACATCTACAGATTCTGAAACAGGTAGTTGATTGCATTAGTATTAAACTGTATCAGAACCAGAATTTTCCTGCTACAGGTACATTTTACCTGCAGATTTGCCTGGAGGTAGACTATTACTAAATAACATCTCATTATAACCAATATACATTATAAAAAAACACTTTGAAGCCTAGCAAAGAAATGAGGGGCTACTGAGAAGTACACAGATTTCTGATATAGTAGTGGATTCCCTCTTTCCTCCTTTACCCTCAGTCAACACTGTAGCTGACAGTTCTTTGTCACCAAGATGGTCCCAGAGGAAAGGATGCCTCCAGACACAGGAAATTCAGAACTCAAAATAAACTGGAAGTTCCAAATGCATCAATTGGCCCTCCATGATCCTTTGGTTACTACTTTTTTTCAACACGAAGGGTCTGGAGGTTGTTAGCTCTACCTGTTTGGAATCACCCCCAGCCCATATTAAATTCCAGACTGGAGCCCTAGGACACGTTCAAGTTTCATCTCAGGTAATAGGCATCTGAGTTGGACTGAAATATGCTAATTCTGTTTCCTGGCAAATCCTGCACGAGAAAGGAAGTGTTGATTTGTCCCAAAGTAGAAGACTTCAACCTGGCACACAGACATCCTGCTAGCTTGAGCCAGAACGTGTACAGCTTGGCTCTGGTGTAACCTGTTGACAAATTAATAGCATAATTCTTTAGAGGAGGTCTTCTGGCCTTAGGAAGACCTTGGAGAAACACAAAGCAGCCTTGCCTCTGATCTGTTGAGTGACCATGGGCAAGGCACTTCGCTGCTATGTTCATCAGTTTCTTGTCTTTCAGCTAAGCCTTGTAATGATGTCTGCAGAACCCTGCGCAGAAAGTGATTTAAGATTTATTTGTAGAAGTGTTGCAGAAAAGGAATGTGATATTCATCATCCCCATTTCATTGTTGAATAAATTAGACTGCATCAAATTTATAGTTATTTTATTATGTCCCCAGTGCTAGAGAGGTCTATCCAAGCAGAGAATAAAACACTAATGCATTTTTAATACAACACCTGAACCCTTGGTCCATGCACATAAAGAAAGGAGGAAACAGCAGAAGTCCTAAGTTGATGTGGATATACAGAAAGATCTGGCTTCATGGGCCATCACCCTGTGTCAAGAGATGCGAAGAGATGACGGACCAAGCTCAGGGCTTAGGCTGCACCGGTTCCTGTCAGCAGTGGCAGTTCCGAGGCTTTGCTGTCCCATGGGCAACTGGACAGAGGAATGAATGTACTGGAGGAATCCTCACATTTCACTCTCTAGAACCCTCCTTAGACTGTGCCTCTCTGCTGTAAGCTGGCAATTGAGAGTCCAGAACATAGTGCTATCTTTCAAGCCACAGGTTGTCAAAGACGCTGGGAGTGTGCTCTTTCATGGCAAGGTTTCTGTCTATCACAAATATCTGCAAGATCTGCACCTTTCACAGGCTTCAGCATTTTTATGCTCACTATGCAGTAGCTACCATTATCCTTGTATAAAGGGGTAGGGGAGAAGAAGGAGACCTTGGGCCAGAGAGTGTAAACAGCATGTCCAGCTCCACAAAAGTAGGTGTGGCAGAACAAGATCTGAATGTGAGTCTCCTGAGGGTGAAGCAAGAGCATTAATCATCAGCTTTCTTAACCTCACCCACCTCTCTTGCTGTTAGTTGAATTATCATTTTCTTCCTTTCCATTCCTGTTTTCACTTAGCTGTTGAGTCTGCTTGGACCTTGCTCCTTTGTTTCTAGAAAGCTGCTTTATTGTTAGAGAAGCTCTTAAGAATATTGACTGCACACTTTCCCCCACCCCTCCCAAATTCCACATGGCCTTCGTGTCTCTCAGGTTTTTTGGGAGGGGGGGTGTGCTGGCTGGAAAAGGGCTGAGGGTTGAGGTGGGGGTGCTCCTGGCCACATGTGCAACTCTGCTTCAGGGAACACTCTGCTTCTCGGGCAATTCCTTTGATGTTTGACAATATATTTTATTCAGGGAGTCACATTTCACCTCTAATATATTTAAGTTTTGTCTGTGATTCAAGAATCACCATTAGAGTTGTTTCTTTTTCTGCATTTTGGTCTTGGAGACCTAACAAAGCTGCAGCCAATAAAAACTCATTTTTTTCTGTTGTATGCCCAAAAAATATCATCATGTAACTAACAAATATCATATTTTGGTTACAATATCAGATGGGCAGAGTTTGTTACCTCCCAGCAGATTAACCTTTGAATCTTTACCGATTCATTAACTGTGCACATCAGTCAGCCGATTTCAGTAAAATTTATTGCAATTAAGTATTGCAGTGCTGTGGAGGCTGGATAGGATTCCCCGTTATCAGTACCATTAATGGCTTTCTGAACTCTTGCCAGTTCATTCACCCCACCCAGATTTCAATAATAAAATAATTTTGACAGAGAGCCCATGTTTCAACATTTTTAATAAAAACAAAATAAAAAAACCATCAGTAACAGAGCAGTAAAGATTTCCCTCTCTTTCCTCTTTGCCAAAACTAACAGAAAGGAAAATGTCAGTCTGGCTTGGCTCCAGAAAAGGAGGAAATTGAATGGTCTTAGTTCTTACTCTTTGACTAGTAGCATTGTGTACATAGAAGATTTGATTCTTGGGCTCATTTTGACGGATCTGAAACACAGATAAGAATGTAGAAGACTAGATTCTGTAATTTATAGCCAATGATTCTGTTTTAGATCTTTCAGTACCACATAACAAATCAATGTGATTTAGAAAATAACATGGTTTCTGCCATTGACATAAGCCATATGTGAACTGCTAAGCTACTATGTAAGCCACAGCTATAAATTTTAGTCAGCAGGAGGAGATTCTTTACGCTGTTCTGCTCGAAGCTATTTAATCCATTATCAACATTTTGAATGAGTCCTTCCTAAATTGCACTCTGGTAATGTGCTTGAGTGTCTCTCTTAAGCTAAGGGAAGAGACAAAAATGTCTCGCACACAATTTTCCATGTAACTCACTGGGCATCACTTGAACATTTTGAAATAGGACAAAATTATATCTCACAATTGTGTTAATATATTACAACCATGTACTGATAACAGATTAGAACCAACCGATTATATTGTCTGTGATCTGTCCAAATAATAATAAGGGTCAGCAACGACAATCCCAGTGTGTAGAAGAGCTAAGTATCTATTATGAGACTGAAGCAGCAAATAAATGGCCAAAGTCTTCCCTAAAGGGTGTGAGGTTCCAATTTCAGTCTGAAGATCTTTGTGAACTTCATGCTTGCTTAGGCTTCCCTTGCACGTCTGAGATTTCTGACAGCTGGATGACAAGAAATGAGAGAGTAAACATTTATAGGACAAAAGTGTGTACTGCCTACAAAAGTAGGCTTCTTTGGGCCAGAAGAGTCTCATCAGACTTGTGTGAGGTAAAATCTTCAAGTGTGTCATTACCCACCAAGAGGTAAAATCCCATTTCCACACACACTCCTTTGCTCATGCAAGTTTTCATCTGATGTATGCAAACAACAAGCAAGTGAGATTTTTCTCTCATTGAGACCTCATTGAGAGTATGAGGAAGAAAATGTGGAATGGATTCCTCCAACACAATGTTAGACACTTCTCTGGGTTGCTCTGCTCAGTGTTCACAGTTATTGATGAGAAACAGGTACCCTCGGACAGTGATTTTGCTCTTAGTTTGCTTGACTACTACCTGGAAGCATGTCTCAGGGTAAGGACCTTCCCTGCTTGAAGCTGCCTCAGGTAACTCTCTTCCATGGGGTGGGATAAATCTGTGCTCACAAATCTCCTCATTGTTCCCCAAAACTGCAAACATGTGAAACAGTGTAACTAGTCAGGGTGGGAAGGAGGCAATGGAGTCTATCTCTCCAAAGCTCATTTTCAAATACTGTGGCCTGGATGTCTCCTGAGGAACACCCCTTACTCTCTCCCTACTGGCTAGACACTACTGCAAGTAAAAAACTAACCAAGGCTTCAGAGCCCAATTCTCAATGGATCAGCATCAATAAAGTAGTGCTTGAGTGTGAAATGAGTGGAATAATAAGTTTCCTTGTCCCAGAGGCACTGAGTTCCTGGAACGGTGATTGCTCTTAACCTCCTTCCTCTTGGTGCACCTCCTCACTGCACTGTGTTTTCATGACAGAGAAAAACTATGCACAATCCATTCCCCATTCTGCTGTGCCCTAGTTTCTAATGAAGAAAAATTCACACTCATGAGGTGGAGGGAGCCATGACACACTCTGCCCTGGTACCCTGGTGGGGAGAGCAATCCTTTCACTTTAAATGCAAAGCGGATTGTATTATCAGGGTCATGTGCTGCTTCTGAAGCAAAAATACCATAGCACCCTGTTATTGAAATAGGACAGCCCAAATAATTATGGTACAAGCTAAGCCAGGGTTTCTTGACTCCTAGCTCAGTGCTTACTCAGCCCGGTTTCTACATCCCTGGTGTAAAAATATAGCTGCATGCAGCTTTGAAAAGGTGAACTGCAAATCTTCTTGTGATGTGAATAAAATAAGTAGCTAGCACAAACTCAGAGTGTTTCTGGTGATTACATTTACTTTGTTTATTAAAAAGTTCTGTGCTCTTGTAACAAAGCACAGAGTTTGGAAGCAGATCTGGTGTAATGAAAGGAGAACAGATTTCCAAAGGTGAAGGGATGCTAGGAGAGGACCTGTACAACTCTGCAACAAACAATACCAGAGGTCAAGCATTTCTTTCTCATCACTGGTCCCTGAAATAATTTTACGAAATGTACTGATTGGGAAAGTATTTGGTCTGGCCCTACGAAAGTGTTACTGACCCTGGATGTTAGCAGAATACTGGCTCTTACAGTGTGGGTGTCACTTTGGCTATTAAAATCTTGGTATGAGCTATTGAGTGTTAATGCTATGCAACTTCAAGAGCTTGAGAAGATTAAAGGAAAATCAGCATTTGTGTCACTTCCATGGATCAGGCTTTCATAAGAAGCCATTCCAGTCATATGACATAATCAGCTCCTGGTTTTGTAAAACCAGAAAAAAAACATGAAGTGAGATATATCAACAGATTAATTAATTAAAGAAAACATCAGTCTCTCAAAGCAATTAGTTTCATAATATCTAATGCCCCGTGAAAATGACTTATGTATTTAGGATAAGGTCACAGACATAGAATCATAAAATTGTTTCTGTTGGAAGGCACCTTACAGGTCATCTAGTTCCAATCCTCCTACCACAGGCAGGGACACCATTCACTAGACCAGACTGCTCAGAGTCCCATCCAGCTTGACCTTGAACACTTCACTGGTGGGGCATCCACAACTTCTCTGAGCAACCTTTTGAAGTGCCTCACTATCCACTGAGTAAAGAATTTCCTGCTAGCATTTAATGTAAATCTCTCCTCTCTTAGTTTAAAACCATTCCCACTTGTCCTGTCACTGCTTGCCTCTGTAAAAAGTCATGCCCTCTCTTCCTATGAGCCCCCTTTATGTCCTGAAAGAGATCAGGAGGCTTAAAATAAAAAAATGGACTGTAATGAGATTTTTGAAAAAGGACTAAACTGCCTAAGTACTTCTGAAAACTCACCAGGTCCTTGTTTATACAGTTCTAATTCCCATTAATTTCAGCAGAATTTATACACTGAATAGGTAGAGGTCCAAGCCACAATAGATTACTGGAATTACAGCTGGAGGAAGAAGAAGTAAAAGAAAAAGCATCACTAAATAAATAATCCTGTGCATTGCAGGACTTTATACATGAATTTTTACGTAATATGAACTTTTACACAACACAGAGATAAAGAAAAGGGAAGAACATTTTTGATGCTGTTACTCTGTTTTTCTAGTTTGCCCTGCTNTCTGTGTTGCTAGTTTGCCCTGCTTTTTCTTTGCAGCTCCTGCTTGGAATGAACGCAAGAACCGCTTATGAAGACAGAAGTACGATAATTATTATCCCAGCCTTGGCTAGGATGTCAGGAAACAAAGAAATAGAGTCTTTCTTGTAAAAAAAAGTTTAAAATCCCATTTAAATCAGTAGTGGATGTAAGTTTTCTATGAAAGTTTGATAGATTTTTTAAAATAAAATTTACTTTGCAGGAGCTTTAGCTGCAAATGCAGAACACTTCCTCCTGCAACACTAGCTAAACATTCAA
>WEIT01021388.1:1253-12080 GCA_013389985.1 Dryoscopus gambensis
TTTAAAATGCCATTTCAGTAGAACAATCTCTAAATTCTGAGAAATTTTTCAGGGTTCTGGAAACAAGGGGGCTGTAAAAACCAACACTCTCCTTGAAGTTCACTGTCATCTAAAAACAATTCCAGCTAACAAGCTGCATTTCCCACACAGGATTTTAATTAGAGATTCTGTTATTTCACTAGATTTCCTGACACTATATNTAAACAAAAACAAGGTGCAGCAGTAACAGAAGTTTAGAGCTGAAACAGTTTTTTAGAGCATTTAGGTATTTTGCACACTAGTCAAGTATTTTAAAATAAGAAAATAACTCACGCAAAACAAAATTCATTCACTACCTTTTCAGAAATCTCTAAGAAGTATTTCTAGCATTCAATTTTCAATTGCAACAGAAGAGAGCTCGACTAACACTTATGGTTCCCTACTAGGTCTGCGTCTGACACGTTCCCAGAGTTGTTAAGGAAAGCCAAGGGCAGTAAGACCACAAGAGTTAACCTGACCCATTGCTTCTCAAAGCTATCATCTTCTTTGTTTACCCAAGGTAACTTTGCCAAAGCAAGATGACCCGATGGCCAGACACATCATCTTTAAGAAAGTGCACAAGAACTAACCCCACCAAGTAGGTACAGCCCGTGGGTTTCACTACTTTACATATTCAGCATCCTTTAGCCACTTACTAGCCACTGCAGTGGTATTCTCAGGGATTATACACTGTAATTAAACTTACAACATCACCTATATTAACTGCTGCTACAGCATAGTCCTAAAAATTCTCCCAAACCATTTCAGTCACCAGTCCACACAACCTTTCTCAATCAAACAACACTGAAGGTCTCTACAGCCCTTCATAGTGAGAGGGTAATTTCTACACATCAATCTGCCTACAAACACACCTCACCTGATTAAACAAACCTCTTAGTCCCGAATTTTCCCCATCTTGATTTATCACAAGGCAAATGCCTTGATAGAGTCAGCCCACAGAAGCCAAGTCTGCAGAAAAGGTAAATCATCACACTTTTCTCTCTCAGTATTTTATATCCTGTCCTGGATGTAAGTTATCTTGCAGCCAATTTTTATATTTATAACTCCTACCATTTCCAAGCACGTGCCACACACATGAGCATTTGTAACAGCTGTCATATTTTGCAAATATGCAAATATTTTTCAAAATAACTAGCCCAGACAGAGGGATTCTGAAGGGTTGAGAAGACAGTCTTCTAAATAGCTCTGATCTGCAACGGCTTTGCTCTTAATATATGTATAGTGTAGTGGGAAACAGTACTTTACGAGTACACCATAAACATGACTCCTGATATACTCAGTTTATGCCAGTATAAAATGAAAGTCTCTAGAAATAAACACATAAAATTAGATGTTTCTTAAAATATAATGCTGGGAAAGGAAAGGGATAGAGATGTGAAATACTGCCCTGGATGTCCAGCTGCTGTCATGCTGCTGTCTGCAACTATTCCTTCAGGACCTAGGAGCTTCTAGCGAGCCACCTCAGGCAAGACTTCTGCTGAAGCAACAATCAAACTAAACTGGAAGTGCCCAAGTTTTTGAAAGCTCTTGGTAAACCTCAATGTAGAAACCATCAGAGATGTTCAGATGAGCTTGTTCTGCATCACATGTCAGGAGCATCCAGGTGGTACAGGTATGATGCATGGTGCAACTGCACACGGTTATAGTACCTGATTCCCCAGTTAGGGGCAGAAGGAGGAGATTCCCTCCTCTTCCAGGTAAGCCTCCCGTCTGCACAAAGCCACAGTTTACTCTTGCCACACATATCTATCACATCATACTACAATTACTATAGCACCTCTGGTCTAAATCAAAACATTAATAGAGCACTACCTAATATTTCGTATCTCTCAGACATGTGAAGAAGTGCTTTGGAAGGTGCAATTTAAAAGGCTGAATGTATTTACACACAATTTTTTTTCATAATTTCTTAACAGCAATTAAATGCATACTAGATTGGAAATGCATGATAGAAACTTTGCTATTTAAAAAAACCACCAAAATGCGAAGTAACCAACCTTCCCCACTGAAAGAGAGGATAACATGCAGGACTGAGGTCAGTAAAACCAAAGCAACAATGACAGAGTGAGGAAAGAAGTAGATAGTTTTTAAATCAGATACCAAGATCAGTGCCTGGCAGACACAGAAGAGAATCAAAACTGTGACAAAATTTAGAATGTACCCATGTTCTGTGCCTGCTCATGCATGCTTTCCAAAAGTGTATGAAGAAAACAATCAAACACATGCATGTGCATCCTTTTCTTTAGATTGCTTACATAATATGTAGACATGCCAGACATGATTTTTTAGAATAGCTTGAATCTATCAGCTATAAGATACAACAATTTGAATAAACCTGGCCTGAGTCAAGCATACACGAACATTTCATTAACTGATGCTGCAACTCTGAAAAGCATTTTATAAAACTTGGAAAGAAACTCCAAACTATACAGCATCAAGAGAGATACTAAACAAAATAACTTCGTCATTTTATTTTTGCATCTCCTCCCTCTTCTTCCCAGTTGCAATATTCTGTATTTCACAAAGAGAACTTCAGTGCTAATGGTAAAACATTTCTACTGCAAGGTGAAAAACAATTACCCAATGTCAATAGACAAACAGTGCTCCCTTTCTAAAAGCAGACATGTACACGGGTGATAGGTAAATTTATGCTGAGCATTAAGTCTTAATCTGTGCTTGTTATTACGGGATCTAAGCCCCCTGCAAGTTTTGGTGGGTTTTTTTGTTTTGTTTGGGGTTTTGTTGTTTGTTTGTCTTTTAAGTGCTCAACATATGCGGATCTATGTGAGACATACAGAAATAAGTCTGCCAACGTTGAGACAGAATTGTTTTTCTCATCTCACACTACACAGGATGCAATGTTTACAGCTCCATACTTGAAGCAATCCAGGAAAGAAAACATCCCATGATCTACCAGTGCAGAACCAGACACAGCTAATAAGAATTTCAGAAGTTCATACACAAGGATCTTTAGAATACTTCTAATTTTCATATGGTTACAGCAACCTCTACTAATCCTTTGCATGATATAGTATGCTCATTCCCTTTTTTTTTTTAAACACTGCAGTAACGTCATATGGAAGGCTGGAGTTCCTTATCACGTGGAATTACAGATCCTTTTTTATTTGATGGATTTAAAAAACCCTTAAAAATGTGCTGGTCCACCCCCAAGATGACAGCCAAAGCATCTGAGAAAAACAAATACCTCCATAGCATGAAATCAGGTCTTGTAACCTGAACTCAGCTAACACGTTTCCTCCTCCCCCTGGGCCTGAAGCCCTCAGCCTGGCCAGGCGTGCAGGTGCAGCAGAACAGGACCTTCCTGCCTTTGTTCCATTTCACTCAGAATTGGCACAGTTATTCCAACCTGGCACTTTCCTTCCTGACTCATCCCAAACACACAAACAAGATTTTCCAGGGCTAATTCAGGACAGCCAGCCCATATCATCTCCATTAATTGCTAGGACAAAACTGAACCCTCCCTGTAGCCCCATGAAAACTGAGACAAGCCAGACAAAAGCTGCTGCAGTAAACTACAGGTGGAACCAACAGGAGGGGGAAAAAAAGGAAAGCTTTTCCTAAAATCCTCTTATTTACTCATTTTTGTCATTTGGTACAGTACTAGAAATTACCGTCACCCCTATCAAGCAAAAGAGTAAAACACTTCCTATCTTGTCAAAATAAAATGTCAAATGTTCCTCACCCATGAAACACAACATTTTTTTGAAGGAAAACACTTATGGGAGGGGGGGAAGGAAGGAGCAAGACTATTCTTGCAGCCTCCTGGACACATTTAAATACAGCCCTTCACAGACAGAGTTCTTTCAAAATTTCTTGCCAGCCACTGCTCTTTCTTCAGGAGGTGAACACTTTTAACCTCGCCAGTCTTTTTTGACTTATTTCATGAGATCTTGAAACCTGCCAGCACAGAGCTCCCAGTGAGCATTCCCATCTCCCCCAGGACATCCTGCCAGCACTCAGAGGCACAAGCAGCTACAGAGCACTACTGATTCTGAATGCCACAGCAGCCACAGCTTGCTCCAAAATCCTCTGTGAAACAAAAAGAAAACTAAATGCAAATGTTAGTTGTTAATTGAACCAACCAAACGAGAACAGGAACACACCCAGAAAGCGAAACTTCTGGCAAAGGAAACTGGCTGGAGTTTTTATTGCACTTATAAATGATGTAGCCAGGTCGTTTTTCAGTTGGCCTGATGAAAGGCAGAAGAAGGGAGACATGAAACAACTTACAGTTCAGGATCACGTCAAGCACATGGAGCTTCTCAAGCATTTGCAGGGCTCAAGAAGTAGAAAATGCTTTAATATCAAACTTCAAAACTGAGGGAAAAGCGCTGTTTCTACAGTCTAGAGACTACAATCCTGAAACATGAGGCTTGCCTCCAGACAAGGAAAACAGCAGCAGGAGGCAAGGTTTACTCACAAAAGAGTGACCAGATTAGAATGTGAAGCATGTCTGACACTCAGGATCAAACAACCACTCTGCTGGGCCAGCTCAGGTTTTCCTACAGAAGAAAAGGATACAGCAGCTAATTGGGACCAGGCTCTGAATCTCAACTTCCTCTCAAAGTTCATGAAATGGGCATTTTTTCCTTATCCACTGCATACCTACAACGACTCTGGATGAGTCTCCATGTGGCATGATGGCTGCTGAAGCTGATCCAACACTGCTCACATGCCCACACACACCTAGAGCTCCACTGCTGCTGGGGCAGCAGGACAGACAGCACAGGCAGCCAAGCCAGATAAACCCTTGCCATTCTCTGCTCCCAGACAGCTCCCCAGCAGCAGCACAGCCTCAAGGGGAAAGGGCAACATCCAGCACTGGGAAGATGGGATCACATCAGCCCTATGTTAAACTCTTACGGAACTGCACTATAAGGACAGGAACAACATGGAAAAGAAAATTGATCACACTACTTTTCTTGATAATCCAAAGGCAAATTGACACCAGTAGTGAAACTTTAGCTAGGAGATACTTATTCCCATTCCACAACAAGGTAAAAACACAGGAGGACTCAGAAAAGAACCAAAACCAACACAACAACAAAAATCCTCAAAAACACAAAAAGCCCCCCACAAAAATAATCCCACAAACAAGTAAATAGGCTTGCTTACACATGTTGTTTACCCTCAGAGGAGCACACAATGTGAGTTTAAGAAGCTCCCCTTTAGAGATGACCGGAGTGGGCAAAGCACCCCTAACACTTTGCTACACAAGAGAAAGTTTAAGTTCCTCTTCTAGCAAACTGGACAGTATTTCTAAAGTCTTTATATCCCCATTACTGGATTCATCCAGTGGATCCAATGATGAATTCACCAAGACAGATCACTGTCTCATTTTGAAGACTGTTTTACCTCAAGGTCTTATTAACTTTCTGAACTAAAGCCAGCTTCTAAAAAGTGATGAGATGACCAATTAAAATATCCAACCTGATAGCAGTACATACTAATTGATGCACACATGTCCTAGAAAAGAAACTGTCTTGGACAATGCAGGACTCTGCAATGTTTGAGGATCACATCAAGCTCTGTTTCAAATGCCATTACCCAATGTTCAGCATGATTTTCCCATATTCTCTTGACAGGCTCCTTTTAGGGATCTTGGAAGTTTAATCTAAAGAGTACTGAGACTCATCTTAACAATTCCCTTCATACAATACAGTATATACAAAATAAATATAACTAGAAGAAATCTCAAAATGAACTTGTTACCTAATCAGAAGAGGGGAATAAAAAGCATGGATCTACAGATGAACAAGACCTATCTCAAGCCCTTCCACAGAGCATTCAAGAGAGGGGCAGGGAATCTTTCCTTACCTGAAGAGCACTTTCATGGCCTCCTGCACTAGAGCATACCAGTTTAGTTTCTCCACCTTCAAGGCTTGATAATATGTGCTGGTCCACTGCTCAGAAGCCAAGGACTTCTGGTGTCAGTAACAAGTCTTGCCTCAGAAGACTGAGCTGCAAAGGGCCTACTGGACCTCATCTGCCAAGGACATGTGGTTTTCATATTTAAGCCAGAATCTCATAAGACCCAGCATCCTCCAGACATGTATTTTTTCCATAAGCATAAGGTTCATTCATAAGGATAAGACTGACTCTGAGGAGTAACACACATGTTCATACAGGAAAAGCAGAGCACCTTCCTAATAGGAGGAAGCATCTTAGCTGCCATGGGACATTTCTACTAACAAGCCTGCACTTAAGAAGCATCCAGTTACAAGAGTTTTGTCTCCTGAGAACAGGCTAGCAGAGCATGACCTGATGGTGGGAGCTGCAGATAAAGTTACAAGGACACCACTAAACTTAGTTTATGCTTTCGGAAGACCAACTATGTTTTACACACAGAGCAAGATTATGACAATGTATCCAAGTCAACTGGTTGGGGCATGGTGAATTCAAACAAAACAAACTGCAAAATGAAGAGAGTCTTCTGCTGAGTGCTCTCCCTTGTGGTCTGTAGTTTCTGCGTTGGCACGGCAAGCTGCAAACCCTCCCAGAGAGCGCGGCGGGGCTGCCTTGGCGAGAGCACCCGCTCCGCTTCCCACAGCCCTTCCGAACGGGCCCCACGGTCATGCTCCGGCTGCTGTCGGCTCCACACGGCGGCGATAAAGGAGGTGAGAAGGCTCCCCGCATGGGGACCACAGGAGAACTTTATTCTCATGGCAATGTGCACGTTCCCAGAAGCAGAGAACCAAAGCGGCGGAGAGTCTGGGGTTTTATACGGGGACGGAGGAGGGGGTGGAGAGGGCACATGGACTAATGGTCTCAGGGCGCAGGGGTGGTACATGGGCGGAGTCATGTACCAGTTCCTGTTCCAGAACCAATGGGGAAAACCCAAGGGAGTGACCAGGACTAGGGGCGGGGAAGGGAGAACAATGTGGGAAGGGCGGACATTTAGTAGGAAAAGGAGTGGGGAAATAAGAACTACGGCTCTCTACCTTGTTTTTCACGTAAGTGTTAATTAGCAGATCAAATAAAACGTCCTCAGTTGAGCTGTAGTACTTATTTACCTTTATCTGGATAATGCTATACCACATTTCAACTTAGCAAATATACTCCCAGCCTTGCACAGATTTATGCTTAATTTTAAGCTGTCCAAACAGTGTCTGGCCCTTGGATCAGCTCCTATCTCACGATCAAAGAGTGTGTTTTTCACAGAGCTCAGACTACAATATCTGCAGAGCCCCTTGCTCCTAAATTCGTGCGACCAGCCTGTTTTAACCTTTGGGCTTCAATTATTCATCCTCACAAACTACTGTAATGTAGCACTCCAGAAATACATGCAACTAGGAAGCTAAATTGATAAAGGGGAAAAAAGCAAACAGCAGCAATATTTCTCAAAGATTTTGCTAAGTATATAACATAGGTAGAAAAAAAGAATACATTTTCTTTAGCTGTTTTGAACTGGAAGATACAGTGATACAGTACATAATGAATACTGACAACCACACATATACAGCAGATATGTGTCAATGTGCTGAATTCAAACCACAGACAGATATCACACGCGAGTGTAACTGAGACGTAAAAACTAAGCACAAGAAAAAGAACGAACAAAACAAATTTAGTAGTCCACACAATATAATTCAGCTAAGGAAGTAAAAGAAAAAAAAAAAAATCACAGGATGCAAAGAAAAAATTAAAAACAGCAGACACTGCATTTACCCAGACCATTAAAATAACAAGTCAGGAAAATGTGGAAGAAATAATGTGCACATATATATAGGTAAATCTTAATAAAACAAGCCAGATAATCTGTGATAAGAGGTTTGAACAAATCTAGTACGTATTCAGAATGAATACAGTCATTAAAATAAGCAGCCAATCCAACAGTAAGAAAAAAGATGTATGACCTTCCCTAGAGTCCTTGACAATCTGTGGGTGAGGAATCCCAGATCCTCAACTATGGGCTTTACACAGCAGCCCAGCCTGCAGGCTGTAAAAACTGGGCATTCAAACTTCTTTATTTAGACGGTGAGATACATCAAATAACCAGTAACAGCAGCCTCCAGCCCACCATTAGCAAGGGCCACGCGCCGTTCTGCCCTGAGCTGGGCATCAAAAAAGTTTGGGTAATACTAGAGCAGCATGCCAGGAAATCCCCAACTGAAGTGCCTTACCAAATCAGATGTTGTCTCATTTTAAAACAGGAATTAATTTGATTCAGTCTCAAGGAAAGGAAAGTCATAAAAGCAGAGGAAGTCATGGGAACCTGAGGGCAGTGCTACAGGTGACAGGGATTACCAACCTCCCTACCAGAAACGGGGAATTTGTCCCCAAAACCTTAAAGGAAAGTCATCCCTAAGCAGATTTCAAATGGACACAACTCAATTATTCCAAGTCTTAGGATGAGCTGCCAGCAATGTTTCGTTCTCTCTTCCACCACCAATGTGCCAAGGGTCCTTTGTCCACCCACAGTCCTAAAATGCTCCTTGCCTCTTGAAAGATGAGGAAAGCCACAGCATGGTAGAAGAAACAATCACATATCCCTTTATGCAACACCACAATCCCTGAATCATCACAGGCTCACTGGGAACCATATTTTTTCCCTTAATTTACCAAACTAACTAGAACACTTTCAGCCTCTGGGGATGACAACCATTGCATTAAATATTTTCCTCTTTTCACCAAACAGTTAAAGAATCTATTCATTTTCTACTGCCTTCCTATGATCCAGCAGCTGACCTGAAACCCAGCATAGTTTTGGAGGAAGGGTAGGAAGCCATCTGGAGGTGTACTTAACTCCAATATATAACTGTTCTACCGGGCAATAAACTTGACAGTCCCCCAGTCTGCTTTCTTCTTTTCCTCTGTCACTCACCGAGTTTAATCTTCAATTAAATCAAGACAATATTAGGAAAATGGCTGGCACACCATTAACACTTCACTTGATCATAACTCCAATCTAATACTCAAGTGCTGTATTTAATTCAGCTTCTTCAGGTTAGTAATTATTATGTGAAAGTAATGAAAACAAACAGATGAATAGAGGAGTCCACTTAGTCCCTTCTACACCACTCCAGAAGGCTTGACATCTCTCACTTTGAAAATAATTCTACTGAAACACAGTATCACACACCAGTGGGAAATTAATTTAATGAGTAATGGGGAAAAAGCTCGGACACAATACCAAAATACGAAGTTTTACAAAAGGTCACGCAGAAAACTAATAATAACAACAGCAGCAGTAATAATCATATGTTATCTTGTAGTATTTAGGAAACACGAAACGTGACTTTTATATGGGCGCTATACTGCTGCAATCCCTGGATAAGCAAGCATAGCTTTCTTTAAAAGGACTTTTAAATGCAATTTTATCAGTCTACTTTGCACAGGCTGTGGGATTAGATTTCCCTTAGCCTGACTACAAACACTGCTGGAGGCATACATTCTCTGATAATAATTATGTCTTCCACTGACTAATTCCAGCATCTATATTAGCTTGACCCTCATTGCTCATACCAGGTTTGAGGATAAGATTTCTCTGGACTACGCAGTAGATGGAGCAAGAGTTACACTGTGAAGGGCTTTCATAAATTTTCTTTGTTCATGTGCACATTATGTCTACCACTGGAAGAAAGAAGTCTAATAAGCAGCCAGTCTTTCTGAGTTAATGCCAAATTAAGAAAAACAAAATTGAAAAGCTATTATACATAGGTATGCCTGCTAAAAACTACTCAGGACAGTATTATTAATATTTTCTATACCCATTTTACTGTACTGAATGATTAAAACTGCTATTCCTTCAGGAGTCTGATCTTAAGGAAAAAATACTATTTTAGTTCTCCAACAAGTAAAGACATATTCCTTGGTTTATTTTTTTTTAACCACCAGTAGACTATCCTTACTATAGCAGCAGGGGGAAGAAAATCAGATTACTGATGGAAAAAAAATACTAAATAAAACCCCAAATGCTTTAAAGAATTATATTACCTTGAATCAATAATATTATCTGGAATGAGATATGAGTAAATACATTACACATGTAATCCATTTGTGGAAAACAACCATATCCTCTGTAAGTGCTCATTGTAGCATTTCACAGACTAAGGTAATTTCCACAGCAAAAACAAGACTCTTAACACATTAGATACTCTGAATTTCTGAGCTATGTCTCTACTTATTTTAAGTAAAGACAAACATCTAAGAAGTAGAAAGATACTTACATATGACTGAAGCCAAGCACGCACTCTCAAAAGGAATGTCAGATATTTACTGTTTAAGCACAAGTAATTTACACTGCTGCTACACAGTCTGCAGTACACCCTACACTCCCCTTCTCCAACTCTGCAACTCTCACCCATTAAATTCCTCACATATCTGAGTGTATGGAGAAAACTTCTAAGAGAACACGATAAAATTGTATGTCCTTTCTAAGTAATCACTATGAAGCTTTGGTTACTCTCTGCTGTCATCTGAGAGAAGAAAGCACAGTAGCTTTAGCAGGGTGGAGGGCAGGAAAGGTAGAATGAGGAAAATATGGTCCAGCTGATGAGTATTTCAAGTTGTAACAATCCTTTCTGCTAATATTTGAAAGAGCCCCCAACATAGAAACAGGTCTTCCCACCCCACCCACCACAATGAATTTCTTCACTCCCTTTAGTTTTACAATTCAGATTATTCCCACATTAAAATGCTCCTTGGGATTCATACAGAAGGGTATTACTTGAAGGATAAACAGGAGCTACAACTACACGGCTTTTATAAAGCTTTGTATTGGGTTTGCTTATGTCATTAAATGAGCAAAACTGGAAAAGGTCCCAG
>WEIT01021388.1:21694-67766 GCA_013389985.1 Dryoscopus gambensis
CCTCGTAGTCAACAAGAGGCAGGACTGATCTCTTCTGTGTGGTGACCAGTGACAGGACCCGAGAGAATGGCCTGGAGCTCAGTCAGGGGAGGTTTAAGTTGGGTATCAGGAAACGGTTCGTCATCCAGAGCGTGGTTGGGCACTGGAACAGGCTCCCCAGGGCAGGGGTCACAGCACCAGGCAGCCTGACAGAGTTCAGGAAGCCTTAGGACAATGTTCTCAGGCACATGGTGTGATCCTTGCAGTGTCCTGTGCAGGGCCAGGAGTTGGAGGCGATGGTCCTTGTGGGTCCCTTCCAACTCGGGATAGCCTGTGATTCTGTGGGACAGGTGTGATGCTTCCCCGAGGGGGGGTGTGTCGCAGTGCCCCGGGGTCAGGGCCCGCCGGGGGACCGGGCGTATCCCTCAGCCTGGCAGGATGGAGGGGCCTCGGAGAAAGCCGGCGGGGCTCGGCGAGTCGGTGCCCGGGTAGCCCCAAAGCCCCTACGTGCGGGCTGTGGGACAGAGCCCATGGGGTGCCGGGGCCGCTGATGTTGGCTTGTGGATTGCCAGAGCTGTCCCTCCGTGGCTCTCTGGTTACCGGGAGCCTGAGGAAGGGCAGTGGGGCAGCCCTCCCTGCCTCTTGCACAGCTGCGAGTCTGCGATTCATGGACTCTCTGGAAGTTTGTAAAACCCTGTGTCAGCATCAGAGCGTCTGTGTAAATCAAACCATTTATTTGTGCACCTCAGCCAGCCTGCTAGCCTCCTTTACCCACTTGAAGCTGAAATGGGATCAACAAGACTGTGCGGCACATCCCTCCGCTCATGTCCGACGAGCTCACAGTCCTTGAACACTTAACCAGTGACCTCATGTGCTTAAAATTAGAACCATACACGCATTTTTGTCTTTGAGAAGTTACTAGTGTTTACAGAACAGCAGCTTTTGCTATAAAACCAGCCAAACTCTTCACCAAATTCTAAAAATAATCTGCAAAAAATGCAAAAAACCCCCCAACTTCCCTTGCACCAGAAGCAAAACAGTGGGTCTGAATTTCCATTGCAACATTTTGACAGATTTGTGTAGCTAAGACTGTAAACATCTTCATAAATTCTGTAAACACAATCCTTGTTCTGAAAGACCTCCCTTCGGAAAACACTTTGGGAGGCACTTCATGAGTTGTATGTCTATCTTCAGGAAGCCCTTATGTGCTCATGAAAGAGCACTGACTGTTGTATATTACTTATAGATAACATATATAAATGCATCTGTATGTGTAGGTAAACACACTAGTAGTGTATGTTTAACTCTGGCTATATTAATTGTGGTGTCATTCAAGAGGTACCCCCAGCACTGGTCAGCACACAGTGGAGTTTTCCACATATTTGGGAAAAAGGCTGATGCAGGCACAGGCAAAGAGCATCGCCATGTCGTAGGAGCAGTGTAACTGGACTCACTGCTTGCACATTCAGCATCCTGTTGCTCTGAGCATGCATGATTTGTCAGTCTGGAAATGATAGATGTTCCCAGCTCATCCTCAGACCAAAGCATCCCAAATCCTGGCAAGGACCTCTGTGAATTCCTAGCTCTCTCCTCACATAGCTGGAACTACCGACTGCAAGGGAAATTTTAGGGTCCTTCATTTTACTGGGAACAAAATAATGCAAGATTGGGTTTACTCGAGGTAAGCAGCCATGGTCTAGCCAGCATGCTGAAACAAGTTTGTTGACAAACTGGATATTAACCCAGTTTAGTTGCTTAGCTCATCAAAATGCACTCACTTTTATCCCAAGTAAGAACACGACTGTGTCTAGGGCTCTGTGTGGGGCCTGACTCTGCAATCCTTACTTGGTCAAAACTCCCACTGATGCAAACCCATCCTGGCAAGGATTTGGGTATGCGCCTGTGGTCGGAGAAGAAAGAAGTGTAAGCTCCAATGTCTTCTAAATGTGTTTAATGGCACCATCAACTAGGGCAAAGCTTAGAGAGACTTCCTGTCTTGCAATTTGAAAAAGCTTTGGTCAGTATTTTGTAGGAAAATGTTGGTTCATCAGAAATTAAAGTGTAATAATGTAATAATTCTTGTTATCTGAAGATCTGCTTTGCAATTGTTTTGGCCGTGGTTGTTACTGTTATCATCTTTCATGTTAATAAGGTCAGTCATTCATTTAATAGCTCTGCTTAATTTTGTTGTGTTATTACTACAGGCTTCATGTTTCTCCAGGGGGGAAAATATGGGGACAATGACTGAAGAGCTGCATGGCAGAGAAGGTGACCACAGAGATGGCCCTGTCGTAACTCGGTCACTCTCCAAAGAGACAAAGCAGGAGACAGACAATGGTCTGAGCACAAAAATGGCCTGGAAGGAGAATGCTTCAAACTGTCTGAGACCTGCAACTAAAATATGCAGAAAGTTATTGCTGCTTCAAGCAGCATTAAGTCCTGCTTGGTGCCCAGCATGAATTGTCCCTCATGTGGTGTATTTAGTGAATGGCTTGAACTTTGGCACTGAAAATGTGGATATTCCACCGCCTTAACAGGACCCAAATCCCATCCACTACTGTAGCAGTCATTTCAGACACTGACTTGAATGAAACCTTTTCCCACAATTTTCAAATTCAATTCTCAACAGCAAAAGGGTGAGAGGTTCAGAAATAACACGGGAACAGGTGACCACTGAGATGTGAATAAAACAGAGCAAAATCATGTTCTTTATTGCCTTTCATTACACCAGGACATCTACTGTAGTGTGGAAAACTAAATGAAAGACCTGGCAAATATGAAAGAGTAAAATACCTCCAGCTGCTTGCAATAAGGCTGCAACAGCATTAAGGAGTCCTGAGGTCATTACAAACTACAGGTACAGGGCTCCATGGATTGTTGACTTTCATGAGGGACACCAGAAAAAATTACATGTACTCTGAGTATATGTAGACTTTGTAAATATATTATAGTTACAATCAAGATTCTGATCTTGCTGTAAGAGTCATTAGGAAGTACAGTCTTAGTGGAAAGTTAAGTAACTTATAATTTGCGCTAATACTTTAAACCTGCAAACAAATGAGCTTTTTTTTTTTAATAGCAAGCCATGCCCTTTGTGAATACTCTTATCATGTATATGCGAAAAACCTCCCCCAAACGTTTAAATACATTTAACAGGCCAGAATTTGTCTCAAGGTCAGTTGTACTGAAATTTAGGAGTTAAGTTTGTGTGTTCACTTCTTCTGGGTACCTGGAGATTTTTATTGTTTCAATGCCATTATGAAGAACTGCCCTAAGAATATCCATGTGAGAGCTTCATATGAGAACAGTAAATAAAAGCAGCATTTGTCACTGATTAGCTTGGACATCTGGTAGAAGGAAAATAAAATCACAGTACAACTTTATAGTTGCAGAACTTTCTTGCACATCCGCAAGGCCTCTAAAATGTTATCAGAAAATCTACTCCAGAGAGGAGAGAATTATCTCGTAAACATGTGTGTTGCCAGTTGTCTGAAGAAGCTTGCAAGGGCAGTTGTTCTGTCCCCGGTCACGAGTCTGATGGCCTAAAAAACCCAAAGGGTCTTGTAAACTGGTCCCACTATGTTAAAGATATCTGCACTGGCTCTTAATAATCATTGCTAAAAATAGCTAGTTTTGATTGTTTCCTTCAGCTTTGATATCTCATCTTTCTTTTGATGCCCCCAGTCTCTTCAGCCACACAGCCAGCCACTTCCCACATCTGAAGAGTTTCAAAAAGGAAACTAGCAAGCCACTGTAGCACTGAGGTAGAACCACAATGGGGTAGAACCTGGGGCAATGGCAGGTCTGTGAATTTCACCCCTTGTTTTCTTTTGCTGCAGCATTTTTTGACTGTTGTGGCTTTCAATAGTGGTTTCAAACTTACTTTTAAAAAAAGTTTCGTTTTCTTTCTTTCCTCCTTTTTTTTTTTTAGCTTGAGTTTAGATTAGTATCTTGGCAGAGGAGGTAAGGCTTGAATCATTTTCATGCATCAGCACTGACAATATCTTTTTTGCTATTCATTTTTTGGGAAACATTAGCGTTCTTAGGAAAGGCTATCAGAGAGTAATAATGAAAACAGTGTAGTATGTTGGATGTATCTGTAGTGAATATGCAATGTCTTGGTATTCCTTTTATCTAAAAATATTTATTTGTTATGAAAGCATGTTAATGAGTAAAATAACTATTTAAATCAGGTACTTCATGTTTCCTATCATAGCTGTATCTGAGCTACCACATAAAACATAATGCATCTCTGCCTTTGAGCTGAGAAGCTTCCCGAGCTGTTGCTAAGCTGTAGATCTGAGGAGCAGAGAGAGAAAATGGCCTGTCCAGGAGCAGAGAGGAAGCCAGGGACAAAGGAGATCGCAGGCTCGCCAGGAGTAGTCCTTGGGGAGCCTCTGGATACAGTTTTAAAACCAGCTTTAGATAACCCCAGGAGATGGGGCAGGATGGCAGCAAGCCTGCAACGAGATGCCTGGTGATCTGCCATTGATCTTCAGAGGGCCACCAGAGACCAGAAGTGGGGGAAGAGTTGGGAAAGGCAATTAACCTAAGTGGTCACAGATGTTCTCACTCCACATCTGCCCTCTGCAGACTTCAGTGGTGTGGTTTCTGTGGAAACAGAAACTCTGAGCTAAACAGAGCTGGTATCCCTGGCAGGATCTAATTTTTCCAAAGATTTATTCTACAGTAGCGCAACAAGAACTCCTTGATGCAGAAAGGTGCAAAGCTATCCTGCAGCAGTATTGCATATTCTGATCCAAGGAAGAACAGCTTTTGATCTAGGAGCAATTGCAGGTTTTGTTGATCCAATAAATGATTCTGTAACAGGAAGGTCTCTAACTGTGGCAAAGACCCTGTGTAATCCCCAGGGAGCATGGGATCAATTTGAAGTCTTTCTTCTGCCCATTTTAAGGTGACCAAGGAAAGAAAGATTTGAGCTAAACTCCTGACTGCAGCATTTAAGCATGTGTGTGTATATGTCTGTGTGTGCATATTTTTTTACTTACTTAGGACTGATTTTTGTAGTATCTTATTTGGTTAAAATACCTTGTTGAATGTACTAGGTTTCATTTTTTATTGAGTCACTCTACCACTTTAGAGGCTTAAAATGACTTGGGTTGTGTGGTACTTTTTTTTCCATCTTTCCCCTAGCCCCTCCTCCACCCCCCCAAAAAAAAGCAGTTGCCTTGTTTTGTTTTCTGCTGACTGCGCTGAACTGGCAGAATAGCCTTAATTGACAAAATGACAGGATAGAATAAAATGTTGGAAGGAAAGAACTGACACAGGCATTCCTGAACTTTTTAGCAGTTCAACCACAATGGCCTGTTGAAATGAATTCATTACTTCCACAAGAGAAAGTAAATTTTATCCTTCCCAGAATTTGCATGCGAAACAAAATGGCCAACAGCTGCTGACTACTGTGAGTCATCCTGACCATGCCTTATAGTGGACTGAAGACTAAGCTGAAATCCATCCCACCTTCTCCGAGGTTATCAGGAGCACAGGAAGGCCATCTGGACCTCCTGTAACAGCTGCTGAGCCAGAGCTGGCTGTAACCTTGACTGCAATAGCTTCAGCCATGGATTTAAAAGAGGGTGGATTCTAAAAGTCTCCTTTAAAGATCCCAAGAGGGTGTAAAACAACCCGATGAGAATGATAGACAGCTGGGTTCACTTTGAATTGACTAGATGTCTGCACAAAACCAACACCTCAAAATCAGGTGCAGGGGGAGGGAAGGGAACCTTGTTGTGAATTACCTGGCCGCTCCGGAGATGGGATAACTGACTGTACAGGGCCTTAGTCTGCCACTAGTACCATCCCCTTGCAAAACCACATCATCTTGCTTTCCCAGCTGGGAAAGGAGGGTGCCTGGAAACAGGAGCACACAGCAAACAAGAAAAGAAGCACGTTGTCAAATTCTACTTTTTAGCCAGAGAAGTAAGAAACAATGTCAACCTGATTTCCAGAATGAGATAAAAATAAACCAGGGGGGTTATTTTTAGACATACCAAGCTATCCAATAACAATTCAGCTTTACAGCATGTACAAATAGGATTTCATATCAGACTCTGATTTTGGTCATATTGCTGGAACTTTTCCATTGGCTTCAAAGATAATTAGTAGTTTCACCAAAGTAAGTTGATCAGAATTTGGCCATAGATCTATTGTTCCTTGATGTGATGCACCTACTCAATAAGTTTTAGGGGAAAAATAATGATTAAAAAAATAAAAAGAAGCAACACACTGCTCTACCTCGCAGTTTTATTGAGGTTTAAATGATTGTCAGTGTTTTGAGAATGAACAGTGCCCTATGTCTGCTAAGCATTATTATGCATTATATAAATGCATAATATCAGGCATGCTATTTTCATCTTTGCCCACAGCATGTTAATGACGTCTCTGCAGTTGGATGAAATGCAACACTATATTTAATAAAGGTTATGGATTTTGTTTCTATTTCGTGTTGTTAGGTGCTGTGCTGCTTCTGATATCTAGGTCACTGTTCAAATCTGCCAGGGGTTAATTATGGCCAGTCATTCCTATCTGGCCCTCTGCTACGGGCAAAGTTGTTCCCCTCTGTAACTCATCAGCTTAGTTTAAAGTTAGTGAAAATGCTCTGTGATGGTGCCAGTGCTTACAGGGATGGAAGAAAATGCCAGACTTTATTCTGGGATATTCATAACTCAGCTACACAGTGTTGTTGATAGTGATGTAAAATGAATTAAGGACACTTAGCTGCAACACTGTGAAGTCCAGCATCTTTTAGGAGTACTAAAAAGCTAAGTTAAATATCTGAGAATAAATTTAGCAAGCTAATGGTTTGCTTAAGAGAATAATTTCATTTTTTACAGAGGTCTGATGTGTTTGAAATGAAGTATAGGACAGAAGATCTCACTAGGGTAGCAGAACTCTTTCCAGTATGGTTTGAAAGTCCATCTTTGACGACAACAAAGTTTATTTCCACTGCAAAACTAAATGTATATATATATATAAATTCTTCAAGTTAGATTTGTGTCTCAAGCCTTACTCTTGGCGCTATCCTGTATTTCCATTTTTTGTCCTGAAGAAGTATATAGAAAATCCACTGGAACAAATCTTAAGGTCTTCTGGTCAGTTTTTATTTAGCTTTTACTAGAAAAGAACTCGCAGTAGTTCAAATCCTGATGGATAAAAAACAGCTGAGCCCACACCCTTCCCTCTGATTTCCATAGCAGTTGTTGCTGAGTAAGAACTGGATGCATCTCCTGCTCCTGCAGCAGGACTGCTGACACGAACAAGTGGGAGGAAGATCAAGCTCCGGCAAGGACGGACTTCAGGAGCTCGTGCGTTCTTCTTTCACACGGATGGGAGTGTCACAGCACGCTTTCCTGTCTAATCAGTCTCAACACAGCCTTGCACAACTCAGCCTGCTTTAAGCTTTTAACCAGGGTGTAGGAGTTCAGAAAAAAAACCACCTCCCTTCCCCCAAGAAAAATGTAATTGCAAAGATTTTTTTTGATGTAGCATGTACAGAAAACTTGAATCACTGAGAGGGAACCACACATTTGTGCGAGTATTTTTTCTTTCCGTCATTTTCATTCCTAGTTAGTTATTCTTTTTATTTACCGCCCAGAGAAAATGCTCTAGAGACTGGATCTGACTTCCAGGGAGGCTCATGGTGGAGCTGCCAGGGGTATAATCCCTGCAGCTGTCAGACAGCTCCTCTCTGGTGACCCCAGTGGGGCTATCCCAGTATATACCAGCAGACAATCTGGTCCCCATCACCATTAATGCAGACAGTGACTCATCTTGTGGGCCAAAGCAAAAGTTAATGCTTCGTAATTATATCAAAATAGTACATGGTGATAGATTCCACTCTCGTTGTAATTGTGTTACTAATTACAAGTGCTACTTATTCTTTGTAAGACTCATTTGTATTAGTACTCTCTGAGAAATCACAAGGTTGGTGAATTTAAGGTTTCATACAAACAAAAACCTTGATGTTACAACATGATCTGCACCAAAAGCAATGCATATATATGCAATTTCAGAATCAAGATCATGGTGCTTGTAAGCTCTCTAGACCTCTGGTGAAGCCTACATAGAAGTTGCAAATTTATTCTTCTGTTAACAAGATCAGAATATGGATCTTGGTTATTATTGTTACCAGTATGTAGCATGCTGAGATGTGGAGGACAAATGGCAGAGCAGACTAAAATTCAAATTAAGAAATAAATGAGCACAGTAAATAGCTGGGTGAAAATGGAGTACCAAGGGACAAAGCCAATAAAATATTGTTCAGTTTAGGGAAGATGATCCAACAAAATTAACTAATATTTAGCAATCACCTACTCACTGTTGAGTAATTTACTGTGACAGCAATAAGAAAACCTCTAATGAATGGCTACAGAAATGTCCGGTTTGGTCCCCTCAGTATAGATCTAAACCAATGCCATCAATGAAAATGGGCATTTCTCAACAAGCCAAAAAGACAGGCTGGGAACTGGGGCTGTTCAGCCTGGAGAAGAGAAGGCTCTGAGGACACCTTAGAGCACCTTCCAGTACCTAAAAAGGGGGCCTGCAAGAAAGCTGGAGAGGGACTTTTTACAAGGGTGTATAGTGATAGGACAAGGGGGAATGGCTTCAAACTGACAGAGGGCAGGTTTAGATGAGATACTGGGAAGAAATTCTTGACTGTGAGGGTCGTGGGGCACTGGCAAGGTCAGGTTTGATGGTGCTCTGAGCAACCTCGTCTGGTGGAAGGTACCCCTGCCCAATGGTAGGGGAGTTGGAACAAGATGATCTTTAAGGTCCCTTCCAATCCAAACCATTCTGTGATTCTATGATATTTCTATCTCTGTTACTTATAAAACTTGTTTTATCATGGCATCTGAGCATCTTTCTTGTTACAGTCCTCACAACTGGGAAGCCTTGGAGCAGGCCCTCAGCAGCTGGCATCCCTGGGAGGGTGGCAGGCTTCCAGGGATGGCACAGCCAGCATGGATTGTCCTAGCCTGAGTACCTGATCCCTACCTTCTGATGGCACAGCTGCTGGCACCACCACCTAGCAGTAGCTCTCCAAGCCTTCCCTATCCCATCCTATCCTTCTCTTCACCCTTGCTGTTGGTTTCCCTGCAGCGTGACTGTGCCACTATCTCAATCTTCTTTCCCTCTATTCCAATGAGCCTGTGAGACAGAGGAAAGTTGAGATTGCTGTTTCTCACAAGCAAGGAGAGAGCTTTTGCTTTTGGGAGAAGAAAGTAAACTCTTACTCTTCCTATCCCCGTCTGTATTTCATGAATCTTACCATTTTCCTCCCTTTAGACTTGCTCAGTGCAACTACAAAATTCACTTTTACCCGTCTGTCTTGGGATTCTTGGGGAATCTTGTGTTCTTCATACTAATGGCAACAGATGCATGGAAAGAATAAATTAGTCTATCCAGAAAGTCTGTAGGAGGGGAGACCCCCAAAATTAATCTCACATGTGGTACGTTACCCTGGCTAATTTCTTTATGTGGAACCATATTTTTTACATGTTAATCCATGCTTCTCTACTTTTTCCCATTATTTTAGGTCTTCTGAATTCAATAAAATGCAGTTTTGCTTCCTCTGACAATGCTGATCAACAGAATTTCCCTCGCAAGCATATCTAGGTATCAAGAAAGTTTTGCAAATATTTGTGCAAGTGTTCACCTAGTTAATAAACTGCATGAATTAACCATGCTGAAATCTTCCTATGGGTTGGAGAGCTGCACAGACAGGGGTCAGAAACGGTGCCATCAAGCAAACCAGGCCAAGCTTTAGGCAGCTGGTCTAAGCAGTTGTCCTAATGCATAGTTCATGAACAAGCCATTGGCTGCAATATGTTAGTGTTGGTCATGTATCAAATAATAATGAGCACTGAAGAGTAGGTTCTGCAAATGAACAAATGGGGCTGACTCCCTCACCTTGGTATGAGGAATGTGTCTCAAGGCTCATGTTTATGGAGCTACAAATTTGTTCTTTGATCTCTTCCCAATAATAAGGCTGAAGGAATGCAATTTTTGTTGTTAATATTTTGCTTAACGTTCGTCTAGGGAAAGTCGTTAATATTCTGTAGCTATCTCATCAGTCTCAAGGGACATGTCATATACATTAAAGGAGACATATCAATAATTAACATAAACCCCTTCTAATCCTAAAGTCAAATATTAACATCCTCCCTTACTTTTTTCATTTCTTCATTTTCTTTTTTTTTCCTTCTTCTTTTTTTTTTTTTTTTTTTTTTTCTTTTTCTTTTTTTTTTTTTTTTTTTTGGCTTCTGGCAAATTCCTAAAGAGCCCAAGGCTGAGAGTGGTAGAATTTTGCCCAGAGATAATGAAAATAATGAGATAGCTATGTGCCTGCATGTCAGTGGCAGATTTCAGGCATCTAAGTCTGCAGTAATCTCAAAAGTTAAGTGTGCAGGGAAGTCTTTTATAATGTGTCATAATCCTGCAGTTAGCTCTAATCAAGAGAATCTTCAATACCTATAAAACAATAAATTTTGGGGACAAGAGGTATTCTTCCCTGGATTAAAGTTGATTCTTTCTAAAAGTCTATTAAAAACTAATTGCCATAAAAATAATACTTTTAAATATGCATATTCAGTTATTTTCAAAATTAAACATAGTCAGATGTTTCTAAAACTGATTTATGAACCTGCACATAAATCCTTGTATTAAAAGCTTCATTTTCATCCATTTAGCATTAGCATTTAGAGCATATTAAAAGGTGTAATAGTGCCACATGTTCAAAGCAATTCCAAATTCCAATTAAAGAGTAACATCGTGTTAAACAGCTATAAAGTTAAATATATGTGCATAATTTATTAAGTGTAGGCATAAAGGTTTTTTTCAAATGTCTATGCACGTCTGAAAATGGTATCTATCACTACATGTATTTATACCTGTGTGCGTAATTAACTGCAGACCCATAGATTGGCTCCGTAGAGGCATATAGATAGTTCAGGTACATTCCCAAGGCGTCTTCAATCACTTTTTTGTCAGTGGGAAGGAACGGGATCTTTCATAACAATGAAGTAATTGTTTGTTTTCTCCTTGCCATTTTCTTGCAAGAATTAGACATTTTGGGTTACTTATTACCATGAGATGATTCCTCTTGTTCTGCTGAAGGCTCAAGCAAGGCAAAGTGTTTCCTAATTCCCAGAAGGCACGTGTTATCTCATGGTAACACACACACACACATTGCAGTGTGACATTTCTCCTTGATACAGGTAAATTGACCATACTGTATCCAGGATACAGCTTCGTGCTTCCATTAAAATCTCACTTGTATTTTCCTGCTTGCAAAATACTTTGTCAAGCTGTATAATACAGAGTAAAAATTTCACTGAGCTCTTTTACCTCTGTGATTTTAATAAAAAACAGAGAAATGCTAAACAGAAACATCCAGCTGCCAAAAACCTACAGGACTGGCATTTAGGTGAAAGCTGCTGTCTCTGCTCTTGTCCATGTGGGAAAGGATGTTGATAATCTCATGCTCCTGATGGCCAACAGTGGATAGTTGTCTTAGAATATATTGTGAATATAATGGAAACATGTTATTGTTCAATGTTTTCAGGATGTTGCTGTTGAGGCCTTACTATAACAAAGTTTCCTAACTTCAGTCAGCAAACAAGGCGAGGAGCCTTCTGCAAGTCTTCTCTTCCCTGGCTGCTTGCATTTCTCAACATTGTCAGTCAGGAATGCATCCAGGATGCATCCCAGCTTTCAGATTGTTCCTTGTGCTGTCAGTTCTGCAGTTAGTCACTTAAAAAGATGGACAAGTCTGTGCAGTGGGCAGCCACCTCACATCACCTCAACCACCCTCAGGGGCAGCTCTGGCTTATTTTTCCACACGTTGGATACTCTGAGGCAGATACTCTCCAGGCTGCTAATGTCTGCTCAGGGGAGATGTAAAAACTCCCATGTACAAGAGGCAGGGGAAGGAAGCAGAGCAAGGCAAGCCCCCCAAATCTGATACTAGTTTCTGATTGAAGCATATTTTTCTCCTTTCCCCACAGCAGAGTTTCATTGTGCCACTCTCAGCTCTTTGAGTTTGAGGTCCATCAAGATCAATATCCAACGAATGCGGCCATGAGAGGACATATTAATGATAGAACAGGGAGAGGACAGTGAAAACAGCCTATTAAATGTTGCCCTTGGGGATTTGCCTCCAGAAACTAAGGTCCTTCCAGATTCCCTCCAGAAAGGAATTTGCAGCCACTGGGCCCATCCTCTTTCTGTCAATAATTTATTGTATACTGCCAATGAGGCAGTGCAGCCCTTTCTTCATGTACAATGAACTGCTACACTGGCAGATAAAGCCACACATGGCATATTGTAAATGTGATCTTTAAACCCCAAGTTCTTCTGTGTTACAGAATCACCAACAGAGGAATCTTTCTTCTGTGGAATGGGGACTTGGATATGGGAAAATTTTCTGCGGGGAACTCCCATATGCCATAAATAACTACCATTTGCCATAAAATGATAACGAACCTGGTTATCTTCAAAATAGTGTCATAAATAACATTTTCCGTTTTGTCAGTAATAATCCACCTGTTTAGTTTGGGACATTAGCAGGCAAAATTTTAGCTATAGCTTTTTATGCTTCTAATGCTCTCCTTCAAGAGAAAGGGAGAAAATATCCTGGACTGGAGGGAATTGAAGAGACATACTGACTGGAACACAGCTGCAGTAGCTAGATCAACATGAAAAACAGAGTTTTTGGGGGTTTAGTTTTCTTTTTTCACAAAATTGTCTGTGGGACTAGCTCCCCTGCAGACGTATTTCTGAAGGTGACAGCCTCTGCTTTGCATCTGTTACATACAGAGCTGAACATGGGCTCTGTAGTTTGAAACTGGATTTCCAGTTCATCAGAGTTCAAGGAACACTTGGGATTCTTTTGGCTTGGTTTCATAGCTCATTACATGGGGTAAAATCCTAGCTGTCTTGAAGTCAATGGCACAAATCCCACTGGTTTAAGTGGGGCAAGAATGTCACCCCTTGTAGTTTAGAGGTCAACTACAAAAAAAACACCGCACAACAACTCTGATTCTGACCGTACAGTAATTTTACCATATTTATTCATGCGCATGCTTGTCATGCTTTTAGTCTACTGGATCCATCCATTTCCCTCACTACATATTTATAAATGTTTCCCTGCGTGCCTTTCTGGAGTCCTGTGAACTATCCAAGGGCTGTGATCTTAAAATCTAAGAGACAGAAAGACCCCTAGGAAGTGCATAAGCGTAAAATGCTGATAGCATTCTGGCACTTAAATTCCAGTTCCCAATGGGGTCACAAAACAGATTCCATTTGTTTTAATTGTCGCTACATCAGTTCTTTTTAGTGCCTGAAAAATACTGGACACCATCAGACGAGATGAACCGAAAGGGTTTGTCAGAACAAATTGGCAATAACATTCTGTTTAGCTATAATATTCTTTTTTCTTTGTGATCAGCATGTCTTCCTCCAATATTCCTCACCATATATGGTATGAATTTTTTGCCTTTATTCAGGAAATTCCTTTTCAATTTCTCGCTCTCTTTTTTTCCTTTTTTTTTCTTTTTTTTTTCCTTTTTTTTTTTAAGACAGCCTATACTGGGAAAACATGAAAAATTTCTGAAGTGTGATCCAGTCTCTTGCACTCACATCTGATAAACTGATGGCTCTGTGAGCCTCAGGCACTGGGAGAATATCATCACATTTATAGGGTTTTAATGATAGCTCCTATATTACTCCAAACACAGTATGTTGCACCAATATTTTGCACTGAGTGGAGAGTTCTGCCAAGGCTCCTCGGTGTGCTTTCTCCCAGCTGTGCTGCTGTCAGCCCGAAGACAATGCCTGCAGTGAGGAGCCCAGCGTTCCCGCAGATGCTCAGCTGACGCGAGGCTGGACCTCAGCCAAAAGGCTCCTGAGATTTTGCCATGGGCTATGTTCTAGTGTATGTTGCCTGTGCATTCTCACAGTTCTTTCTAATGGGAGGATGGTTGGCAGGAGAGGTGCTGGGCTGGCTTATAGTTCCCTCTGGAAGTATATAAGGCAGAGAGACCTCTTCTGCAGAACTAACATTGTATTATTTTCTGTGACAGCTGCGAGTTCCCACAGATATTGTGTTTTGTTACTTTGTTTGCCGAAACATCGTTAAATTTTGTGGCGTTTAAATACACCAAGCCATGCTGGTTTGTAGTACCCTCCTTGCTGACCATAGTGTTGATGTAGCTATGACCTTTTTTGATGGGATGGTGTGGGATTTTGGGAAGACAGCCCCTGTTGTGATGCTGTGTCCCTTCTTTCTGCACATGGTGGTTTCTCTGGCAGTACCCCTTGGAATGGCCACCATGAAGTAAAGGGGGCTTGGAAATCAATGTCCCTGCTTCTTCTCGGGCATTGATTATGAGGAAACTGAGTGAGTACTTTAGCAGAATATTTGCCTGCCACCGCTCTGCTCAGTGCAGCGGCACTTTGGGTGCACTGGTGGGTGCAGCAGGGAACAGATGCCATCCTGGGGCCACCAATCTCTGTTTTCAGAGGTTCCACTCCTGTCTGCATCAGCAACAGGCTCACACACACAGAGTTTCTTTACAGATCCAGTTTTGCAATGACTGATCAACTGTGGAGGTTGTTGTTCCACAGACATTTGTGATTTTTGTGATGCTGCTGTACCACTTAATATGACACAGAAATGAAAAGGGGTTTATTAGTTGCACCGCATTTCAAACAGTTTAGAAATAGTCCCTTCTGAAAAATGGGCTTTCTCAGGTATCTGTAGCAGCTGACACATTAATACTTTGATTAATAATAATAATATAAAAAATAAGATGACCACATAAAATTAAATCACGTGCCCGGAGTCACAGGTTCCTGCTTTGGTGCGAAGGCAATTTATGCAAACCTAAATTCCTTTCATGCCCTTCATGCAAGGACACCACCAGTGAGAATGGTTTTTCTCAGTGGATTTTAACATATGTCAGTTCAGTGCTTCATACCATTATAGAAAAAACACCTTCCCTGATGCTTCTCTGCTTTCTAAAACCTTTCATTGTGTTGGTTGTACAGAAGAAAACAGTGGTCTAATTCTGAACACTGGCTTTGCAGAGTGCTATGAGTATGCTCTGCGATAGCTGAAGTCAGTAGCACTGCCTGCGTAAAAGCTGATGGTTCTTAGCATCAGTATTTCATGCCAAGTGTCTGATGGCTTTTGCACATTTGTGAGAGTACGAGAAAGATGCTGAAGGACTGTGGGGATCAGGAGGTCAAGAGATCCTCTGGACATGTGTAAGCCAAAGAGGACACACTGGCAGGCTGCCTTGTGTGGTCAGGGAAACAGGATCAGGGAGCCACTACACTCCCATTTAGAGACCAGAAAATAGTTGGAGGGGAAGGAATGCCGTGTAACCAAGAATATGTGTTTGCATTTACTCACACTTGGAGTTAACAGCATGGAAGGATATTATGCTTTCAATAGGTGGTACTCCAATTAAATTTTGCAGTTGAGTGGCATCAGAATAAGTTTATTTTGTGATAAACAATAACAGAAAATAAATGCAAAACCAGAGGTAGCACATTTTTTCTTGAGTAACAAGCCCCTGGTGAACTGACCTTTTGGTAATGAGGTAGGTAAGCAACAAAGCCAGCAGACTGGAAGTTAATTGGATACAAATCAGGACCCCCACTGGAAAAGTGCTAGGGATCTGCAAAGCACGCACCACAGCTTAAGAATGACCAGTGTAAGTAATGCCTTTGTTCTCATCCATCTTCTGGTGGTGGGATTGCGCACTGCGTGCTGTGGGGTGGCCCTCCAATCACCCCTGAATGTGTATCTTCTCCAGAGTGCAGCGCTCCGGGGTGCAGTCATTAGAGCCAATCACAAAGGAAGTTAATCCATGACATTCCTCCCTGCAATGCCTGTGTCTGGGCTCTTTCCAGGGCAATGAGCTCCATTTCAGTCCTCTGAGGATTCTCCGGGAAATGCTTTAGGGCCTTCTCTTGGATTAGGTCCAGTAGTTGCTGGAACAGATTCCTCTCTTGCTCCTTTTTCTTTTTGAACTACATGTTGGTCACTCTGTCTGTGTGCACTACTTATTGCTTCAGGGGAGTTGTGGCATCAGAAAGCCTAAAACAGATTTTAGGAAAGAGGAAGGGGTTTAGAGTTATACTTTCTTAAAATCAGTCCTCATGCTAAACGAAACAAAACTGCTCCCTTAACGCTGCCCGGGTCCATTTCATGCTCCAGAGTCCAGGCGAGGCAGCAGAATGTAATCTAAATTGCTTTTGCTTGCTGTCAGTCTTCATGTAGCACTCATGAGATGCTTTGGAGCATGGCAAGACGGGGCAATTAGCTGGAGGGGGTGGGGGCCTGTGGTGGCCCGTATAAATAGAGGACTTCAGTTAGGAGGTTGGCAATCCCACTGTACCCCCAGTTCTGTTTGCACAGGAGGATATTACAGCCTCGGGGATCAGAGAGAGCTTTGCAGGAGTCCTGTGAAAGAGAAAGGACTTTGTCACAATGGTGGCCCAGTGGGTTCTTCAGTATTCCTCTCTGTGCTGAGTTCTTGTGCAATTTTCAGCCCTGCTGGTTTGTGCAGCACTGGCTGCTCTCATAAATCTCCTGACTGAATCCCCATTCATACACAAGATCAAAGGAGCTTGCAGTGGGGTTTATGCTGTTTGTTTGGTTGTCTTCAGTGTCTGTGCTGCAGCCTTGGGCGCTCTGCAAATACACAACCACTCTGTAACATTCAGAGCCTCTGCCTGCAATACCTGCAATAAGGTGGCCCAGCTGGTCCTTTGCTGATTAATTCACCTGGAGCTCTCCAGCTTTGCCCTGGTAGAGCGGCCAGCTTGGTGTGTTTGTTATTTCCTATTTGTCTTAAAAGTGTTCTCTAAATGTGTCTGCATTCTGGTGCTTCTTCTGGGACAGGCTGCAAAGGTCTGTATGAGTGCCAGTGAAACCTGTCTCAGAAAAGGCACACAGTGCAGGCAGCTACTTTTCTTTAAAATGTTGAGTAGTAGCAAATTCACACATAATGTTCCAGCCTGGGGTCTTCATAGACCCCAAAACTAGCCTCCTATGAAGTGCGGACCCCAAACTTTCTTGCTCCTAAACTAAGCCTAGCCTGGGCAACTGGGCAAGTCCCAGCACTAAGCACAGCTTGCCAACACTTCCACAGCACAGAGCTGCATGGCATGAGGTGGCAGTGACCATGGCCCATATTTGAGCCCACAGGCTGCAGCCACAGTTGCAGGAAGCAGAGATATGGAGGATGTGGTTTTAAGTACAGAAGTTCTGCAAGACCATTAAGATTTGCTTTCTTGTGCCAAGTTGCTCCTGACAGTAACCTTCTTAGAAATCTTGCATGCCACATCTGCTTGCTACTCTACTGGTTTTCATTTTACCTCTGAAAATTGATTTCAAACTCAAAGACATCATGACACAATTCAGCTTTGCTCCTTAGCACCACTGCGGGACCACAACATAAGAAATTAAGACAAATATAAGCAGTTACTGACAGAGGTGAGCAACATATCAGTCTTTTAAGTATACCACTGGCTGACTTCACATTCCGGAGAGTCCACACAGATCATTCCCTAGATAGTGCAGTGAATCATTTGCCCCATCCCAATGTTTTGTTAGAACAACAACTCTACCAGTCATCTGATTTGTCAGACAACTGGATGATGTCAGATTTCTCCTCTGTGTCTCACTTTGTGCCTCCAAGGCTGACAAAATGGATTGATTTTAAAATGGGATCTATCGTGCCAAATTTCCTAAGAACTTCAAATGAATACTCGCACTCAGTCACGACAAATGCTTTCTCAGATTCTGAGAACATGTCCATGGTTTGTGTGCTCCTCTTTGGGTTGAATAACAAAGAACCTCCACTCATAAAGAGATCTTTCAGAAACTTCTTGTAAATCAATCACTGACAACTGCACAGTCAGTCTTCTTGGTCTTGTCAGTTTTTAATTAAAAAGTTGCGCCAACAAGTGATGACAGACATGAGCAGCACAGCCTTCCTCAGAATGTCCAAATATGCCTAAAGGTGAGCACGCAGGACAGGTTACTGCACTGCTCACAGAATAACAGCTGAAAATTATCTGCCACGCAGAAACAAAAAACAAATTTTAAAAGACAGATTTGTGATTTAGGTATGCCCAAAATGTGCTCGCTAACATTTTGCCCTAATCCTGGCCTGGATGTAGCCCCAGAATAAAGAAGGTGACTGGATTTCCTCTGGCATCCTTTGATGACATGACATCATTCCCTCACCACTGGTAGCTTACAAGGAGTCAGGAAATGATAGTTCTGTGTTTCCATCCATGTAGTCTCCTAAAAAGCACTTGGCTGTTTGGATTTTAAATGAATTAATGTGCTGCAAGAAGGGAACCTCTGTTCCAAAGCTGTCCAGCACTGAGTGTCTTTCCCTTCACTTCACCACCTCCTGGTGATTTTAACCAGCGCCTGAGAAGTATTGACACCCATCCTTACAGGATGCCAGCAGATGTTCATGCAAAAATAGCAAAGACCCAGAACTGACAATCCAGATGATGTGAGGTGAAAGGAAAGAAAGTCAATATTTTTAGAGGTTAAATCTTCTCAGGTTGAATTTCAACATCATAGAGAGGGCAAGAGAGAGAGAAAGAGCAACTCAGTTTAAAACTATTTCTTTCAAGGCAGATAACCTTAAAAATACAGAGAAGAAACTGACTGGTTTGGGGCTTGTGAAATCTTTTGTTCATAGATTCGTATGTAACCTTTGTAGTTTTCTGCTTGGTCAGGAAGCAGAGATTAAGAAAATTGGACCTGATTCACAAGAAAACTTGAGGCTCATTTGGAGACTTTTATCTTTGACTCCAAATATGAAAGTTTACATTTTTATCGTTCAGTCAGTCAACTGTGGATTGCCTAAGATACAGGGACTTACTGAGGATTTGTAGAAGTCTTCTCAAAAGACTTTTTTTTCTACACTATCAAGAAATTCTGGCTGAAACTTCAGATTTCCCCACTCATTTTGTTTTTGTTTTATGTAGCATTGTCTGGGAATAAAGTAACTGAGAGAGAGTAGAACAAAAGAAAGAAGGGTCTTTATTCTTAACTTTATATGAGCACATTACATAGCTTTTTGTTTCTCACTTTTTATGGTACTTCACCTGCATTTCTAGTTAGGGCTCATTTCTACCTGTGGGTCCAGCAGTATTGACTACTGCAGTTATGTGGCATTTTATTTTCTGAGCCCTCTTTTCCTTGCATTCTGAGTAAACAAGGCAGATCATGGGTAAAACATAGTCTCCTCCTCCCAATAAAATATTTTCCCCCTCTTTAAAGAGCCAGTACCTTCCTATACTTCCTTTTCCTGAGGTTTGCATTGCTGCTTAAAAAAACCAAAAGAAACACTTTGGTTTGACTTGTAGCTTCTAGATTTTTCTGTAACTACTATAATTAAGAGGAAAGGATAGCACTGTGGTTAAGGTATTGCATTTGGACTCAGAATGTAGGGAAGCAATCCCCTAAAAGTTATTCCAGACTTCCTTTGGCAGAGGGCTACACAGCTTGTTTTCAAAACTGGCTTCTGATTTTTGTTGTACTTGATTTTGCTTGTCCAGTTGGAGGCCCGGCCTTTAATGCCTCCAGCTCAACAAGAATTCTGCAGGACCTGCAGTTTTTGCCATGTGTTAATCAAGGTCAAGGTGCTCCCAGAACAACGAGGACTGGCATATCCCCAAATTAGAAGCCATGCCTGAAAGTCAGGATTTTAATCTCTTGCAATAATTCAGAATACCTACTTTAGGTGGCAGGGGACTTAACTGACTCTATAAGGAGCCTAAGGCTCCTATGTGCCAAGCCAGAATCTTAAAGGTTGGCAGACTGAATATGTAATCCCCTGGGATACTGTCCCTTCACACAAGGCTGCTGCGAGGCTTTGGAAGTGCTCAGAGACTCTCAGGTGTCCATCAAAGACAATATATGGAAAAAGCAGAGTTGGGCATTTATGAGCCTTCGGTTGTGCTGACTGCAGGCACAGAGCTACCAATTTACAAAAATCCCTTCAGTAGGGTCCTGTTTAACTGTATCCAGAAATCACAGCAGCATCCATGTCTTTACAGCAGGGATAAAGAATGATGGTGGGTAGCCAAGCAGAAGGTTAAGGTATTAATATTAGGAGCCTGATTCTCATCTTTTTTTGTACTCATTCAAACCAAGAGCATCTCTTCTAAAATGGATAGATTTTCCTCTGTGAAATTCCTTCAGTGGAAATGAAAAATGGGTTCTGACTGACAGAGACTCCTCAGTTTCAGGTGCTAGCAGGTAGGCAATACATATGGACAGCAAGAAAGAGCTTAAGTTCAGTTTAATCCTCTTAATGACTTATTATATGTTCTGGTGAGTTTGATGTCACTTTGGGATATCATCAAACACTAATAATAATTATGATATTATCACATGAAGGCTAACTTTTACCTTACCAGAGCCCAGCACAGCAGCATGGAGTAAAGAGAGGATAGAGGAGACAGAGACCCTTCACAGCTTTTCCCTGTCTATGCTCTGCACAGGCACTCAAGAAAAGCTCACTGTGTCTTCTGCAACACAAACATGCTTTGGATGGTGGTCAAAGAAAAGAATAATGGCAACACCAGCAGCTACAACTCTGCCAAATCCCTTCCTGATGTGGGATTTATAAAGGTTATCATGGACTGGGGAATAATTTCAAAGGACTTCTTTATTGCTATGGCCTGGGGCCAGGGGAATAAACCTTCTGAAAGCAGAGGAGGATTCCCTTTACCTCAGGCTATTTGTTCTAACGGTGAACACAGTGCAGAATTGGACTTACCAGTCTGTCCCCTCCAGAGGATCCCCAAAATCTCTTCTTACAGCACCTAAAGAAAATCAGCTGCTTCTGGAGATGAAAAGATTAGAGCTGAATTTGCAACTACCCAAAGCACATTGTGTAATACTGTAAAGGGAAAAGGCTGGGCCAGTGGCAGGGGAAATACGTGCTCCTATAAAAGCAGCACCAGGAGGGAGAAGTCAGGAACTGATTTCCAAACTTCATGTGAAATTCTGAGACAAGACCAGAGAGATCTATTTTTATAAACTTACCAGATAAACTGAGCAGTTAAAAAGGGGATTTTTTTTTGTTTGTTTTTCAGAAGTCTCTGGTCTGAGGCAAGCACCCCATCTGCTCTTTCGAAAGTCCCAGCCCTTGTTTTTGAAATGATTTGTATTTCTTATAAGATGGTTTTTACTTTCTCTAAGTCAGACATCATCTAAAGCTCAGATAGGGGAGTTAAATACTGAACTGCCCTCTTCCTGAAATGAAGGTGTGAGAGCTCCAGAGTATGTGCAGTTGTATGGAGACAACAAATGGGAAATTCCTCAAGATGATGTTTGATGCTGAGACACTACCATCACCATCAGGACCTCTTCAAGGCATCCAGCCTCACTGGAGTATCTCTATTCCTTTTTTCTCCACTGGAGTATCTCTATACCTTTTTTTTTCCTAGTCCCTCATTTCATTGAACGCTGGAGGCTGGTGGATCACCAAGGCTGGTAGAACTCACTATAGGCCTTTTTTTTGCTTTCTAATGGAGGTGTTCTAAACTTGTGTAATCTTTGTGTCCCAGGCAGGTTGACACAGTTGTGGTTTGCAAATGAAAGAAGGATGGAAACTTTCGTTCTTTGCTGTCATTAGTCACAAGGCTACAGCACAGTCACCCTATTTTTATTGTGCCCTATAGTGTGACAGAGGTGCTCAGACACTGATTGCTGGTTTACTGTGGAATACACTGAAGCCTCATTTTTTTCCTCCCCCTTTATACATTTTCCCAGTCTCTTCTTTCCGCAACAATCAGAGCTGCCATTATTCTTTGCCTAAAGAGAAATCCCCAGCCAGTCATGAAGCAGACTGCAATGCTGGGAGTGGCTGTATGCTGCTGCCAGCTTTAATGCACATCCTTTTCATTGGCATTAAAGCTTGGGATCACGTGGAGCTGATCATCACAGACTGAGGGCATGGTATGAATGTGCATGTGCAATCACAGGACTTACCCCTCCGTCAGTGGGAACACAAAGCCCATCCCCAGGCCATTATTCATTCAGTGTTCTGCCTTTGATCAGTTAATTAGGACCTACTTTTGGATGATTCTGGGTGCATCTAAAATCCAGGTAACTTCAAGGAAGCTAAGAGCAAGGTTCCCAAGCACTGAGCACAAAAGAATAATAAGAAAACCTACCCCTGACCAGGCCTCATTGCTTGGTTGGTCCCTTGCTCAGAAGTGAGCCTCAGAGCAGGTTGTCTTCTTGCCTCACATGGTAGGACTGATGCTGAAGAAGGTTTCTGCTGCAGATTCCACCCTGAGCAGCTGCTTCCTGGAATCACTCCTGAAAATGAATTTACAGCTTCAAGACTACACCTGCACAGGAGATGCCTGTGGCAGTCAGTAGGGAATGTGGCTAATTAAATACGGACAGATTTTCAAAGGTTGCTTCATCCAAGAAGCAAAAGCTAAATAATTATATGGGACAAGATGATTACCTGGAACAAGATGATAAAACTCCTAATGTTCCTGTTTATAATATGACTGTGAAGCCTCTCTGTTAAAGCTAGGATGCAACGCATTATAGTTTATTGCCTAATAATACAAGAAATAATGCTGCCGGTATTCTGTGAGACTCATGCTTTTCTTCCAAATAAAATTCCACCTGGAACTGACACATCCAAGTAATTCCCACGATTTTTCCTGGTTTATCCTCACCTGGGAGGAAGGAAGGCTTAAGAAGGGAGAATTATGGTTTTGCCACATATATCAAATACACTTGGGAACTTTGGTAGATGTTGAAGGAACGGTCACATTTTTACAGGAAGAAAAAAAACCTCAAAGCACATTTCTACGAGATGGCAAATTGCAGTGAGAGGGTACATCTGTGACCCTGTGCCGCTTCTTTTGTGTGATGAAAATGTGCTGATGCAATGGGGGGCCACAGCTACCCCTCTCTCCTGGATTTTGTTATAAAAAAGAGAGCTTTGCCACTGCATGCGCTTGGTCAAAAGCCACTGGAGATCTTTTGTTCCCCGTCGGCCGGGGGTGTGATTGCAGGGTATGCCCAGTCCGTGCATCCAGCCACTACACAAGCAGTCCCAGCAGTTAAAATGTTGATATTCATGACGATTTAATTCCTCTGACCTCTCCGTGGCTGAGTTGCAAGCTCTGTGCAGGCTCTGCTCTGCTCTCCACCCTGCCTCTATGCATTTGTATTTATAGCCACTTTTTTTCCTACCTTTTGCTATTTCTTTTAAAGACACTTGGGATTCTGGAGAATAAAACAGCAGCTCATGAGAGGTGCCAGTGTGTCATACCATGAGTATAGCTCAGTACAAGTGCTGTCTGAACTCAAACTCAGTACTCACCATATTTCACCAATGACCCTTTACTAGACATTAAGTTACTGCTCGTCTCAAAACCAACCCTTCCTTCTTCTTTACTGTCTCTCACATCTTCCCTAAAGACATTTAGCATGACCTCTGCAGCTTGGTTTCAAAAATTTCAAAATATTTTGACATCTGCTGCTGTAAGTGGTCTTCGTGCTGTTGCTCCACACCCCTGTGAAACTCCCCCTTGAAATGAATCTTGAAAATAGGGAACAGCTCCACTGGGGTTTTAATGAACCACTTAGGTCTTTGAAAAATTTTTAATTTATGTTAGACTGTTCACATCTTGACAGCTAAGTATGAGTTGAAAAGTCTTCTTGGATCAGGACCTAATGGTTTTACCTGGGATGGTATCTCAGGATTGGGATCTGCATTTCTATGTGGCCTTTAGTGTGTCTGCATAAAATTTCCTGTGGACAGGGATCCTGGAGTCTCTGTGTTATAGGGCTGAGCAGCCCATTTCAAGTTAAAAAAACTTTGATTAATAATGTCTCTGTTTTAGTTGTGTTTGTTTTTAACCATTTGTGCAATACCTCAAGCCAATTGGCAGGATTAATTGGCTAACAATGCTATATTAATTAATATTGTAGAATCGCTTTGAAGGAAAGAAGAGCTAATTAACTACAAAGCATTAATACTCCAACTGGGAGAGAACCCAAGGGAAAAGGTCTACCGTGTAATTAATACAGAATACATTTTTTCTTCCTGCCCTACAGTCTCCCCATAGTCCCAGGCACTAATGACTTTCACTTGGCTTTCTGAAAGGTTTCCTGCTCTCTATCAACCTATCCCATGCTTAAAAATATCCAGAGGTAATTTGTACTATTTTTTTCTTTCTTGACCTTTTCTTTCTGGCGATTCCCTCAATGCAAATTATGAGCTCAACTCTTGCCCTTGCTCCTGTGAAGTGCTTGTGAAGCAGGTTCTTTCTGATACGGAAGGGCCGTGCTGGTTAAGATCCAGTCTCCAGCAGCCAGTAACACAGGCACGGCAGGAGAACAGGGCATGCCAGAGCAACCCTTTCCATTCTATAATTTCCCTTCCTACTGCACATCCCACATTTTTCCTGTGAACGTCGGATGACTCACTGATTTATTACAGCCTTTTTTAAAAAAATCTAGTTGGCGGTCAATCTGCTTCAAACCACACTACATTTTATTTGTTTGCTGTTCTCTAGTAACAATCCTCCAAAAAAAAAAAAAAGCAGCTAAACAAAATTACAAATTATAGACAATTATGAGGGAAAAAATTAACAAATATGTGCTTGTTTCTATAAAATTCCAACTGAAAGCATACTGCGCTGATTTTTGTGCTTGGACTTCAACCACTTGCACAGAAACACTTGTGAAGGTGCCCCCGAGTGAGGAGCTGGGCAAGGGCACAGTGAGAATTGTCAGAATAAACACATATAGTGAAAATAGCTACATTCTCACTATAAAAATGTCTCCCTGCTAGAGTTTGGGCTGAGTTAACTGATGGCATCCAGGAAATAAATGTTTACAAATGTCTAAACCAGAATTTATAAACATGCAATAGCAGCTTCAGTGAACTAGCAATCAAATCCTAAAACCTTTGTCCATATGAAAACGCTTGAACTACTTTGGTATAATTGAAAGAGTGGAACAAACAAACCAATAAAAAACAACTATAATACTGAAGCGTTTCCACAGCATATGGCTTATTCCCTGGTAAGAAGCATCTGCAGCAGTGATTATGCCTAATTACTCAGTTTAAGAAAAAAAAAAATTAAAAGAGCCCAGGACTCCAACTTACACTGTTCTTAGGTTTTATTACACAGTTAGCACAACCCATACGCCTGAGTCAGGTCTAAGTCCAACATGGAAAATACAGCTGTGTGGTATTGCTAGGAGAGCGCTGTCATTAAGGAGTCTGCTCCTTCAAAGGAAAGGTTAAATCAAGCTCCCTAATCTCTGGATGAATAATCTCATTATTTTCCTGAGAAAACATCTCACCGAGCAAATACAGTGGAGTCTTGCCCAGACATGTTTTCTATAGGTGGGAATTGGCAATACGTGGATGAGGGCGTGGAATGACCCTTCTTGGTGAAGTCTCTCTCCATTAATCATTGCATGTCTCATACCCGACAAAAAGTGTTGATGGAATGGGTTTAGACACACTTTTGAGTTAGAACAAACCCCGTGCCACACCAGCTCAGCTAACATTGGGTATTGTGTTTGTAGTTGCCTGGTGTGATGCAATGGAAAATTGCAAATAAAATTCTGATGCGCTGTCAGCTCCCGTGAGCTTTATCTGCAGGCAAGAGGGTGTCACAGAAACAGAGCAGCTCCCCAGGTCTTGCCACAGACACCTCCCTGGGACAGGGGGAGGAGGGGAAGACTGAGATTACCATCGTGATAGGTGATTTTTCTCACAGAAGGGAGTTTGATTTTGAGAGCTTTGCATCTTTATTTTGTTTATCTAGGCTTGAATTTCCTTTATCACTTTCTGTAAATCTGTTTAATCCACATGGGCTGAATTCACCTGCCAGTTTATAGAGCTAGACAATGCGCTGTGATCCCTGTCACTGGCACTTCATGTAGTGAAAGATGACTGTCACCTCTTTTGAGAAGTTCTAACACCCTTATTAATAGTTTCATGTTTACTAATTGTTTCATGTTTATTAATTGTTTCACCCTCGTTGTTTCTGTAATTGTTTTCATGCTGAGAATAAAAATCTGGCAGCTTTGAAATCTGGCAGGAAGCAAGCAATCAGCAAGGAAAATACCTCATTTTTCTTCTGTGAATTTCTCTTCAGGTATTGCCATAATAGAAATGATTGAAAATTTACCATTTCCTCACTCCTGGAGGAATTGCTGAAAGAAAAAATATTGGCAGCATATCACATTGTTGCCGATTGCAAATATTCTTAAGAGAGGGATTCGTGTACTACCAAGGCAGCCGTGCAAACCGATGTAGCACTGGCAGTGCCTGGAAACTGCTGGAGCAGAGGGAGCAGCAGGTCTGGGAAGCAGGAGCAAGTCCAAGCTTCTCTGGCCATCACCTGGTGGTGTTCCCTGTCTGAAAGAAACACAGGATCCTCCAAGCTGCTTCCTTCCCCATCTTCTCTCCACATTATTCCTTACCACATCCCTTGGGTGACCTGGAATAAGGTTTTCCTGGGTGTACCCTACAAGCTACAGACTCTCTTGCCTGATTATTCCTTTTCAGAGATTCTAGCCTATTCTATGAGGAAAGAAAAGGATCCCAACCACCTCCAGTCCAGCCCCAAGCTTCTCACCCATTTTACTCTGGGCTGACTGGTTGTTGCCTGAGGGAAAAGCATTGCATTCTGGCACTTACCACTTATCCTGGCTGTCAGCCCAACTGGCAGGTCACCCACAGCAGCCTCGGGAGAGAGCTAGGATCAGTTTGGGACTGGTGCCAGCTTTCCCAGATAGCGCCAGGGAGGTGGAAATAGCCATGTTTGTTGAAGTAGCTGAAGGTGGAGCTGAGGGTCCCCTCCACTGGGCTGAACAAGTGTCTGTGCAAGATAAGAGATATTCACGGCTCACTGGGATGTTTGCATCTCCCATCTCAAGCTGCCTTCACACACAGCTCACAAGGTGCTGCTCTGCTCTTTGACAGGAGGAAGGCAGCTCTTGGAAACACCTTTGCAATGTAAATCCTCCGGGCAGCAGGTTCAAAAACCAAACTTTTGACAAACCCTTACAACGCCATTGTTACCATGTAACATCACCAGTAAATTATTTTACTGGAGTCCTTACAAAGTGGAAATACAAAATGGGTGGAAACACATTCGAAGCAAAGCAAACCAGTGGGATACCAAAGCAAACCAGGGTTCATCTGGACCTTTGGCAGTGAAAATGGAGGAGAGCCCATTGGCAGCTCGGCCATGAGTGGTACAAAAGCCATTGCTCACTTTTCCTTCACAACTCACCTCCTGGGCTTCTCCAGCTTGTCAAGTTTAGTGCAGGTGCATGCTCAACAGCTATGCCTGGAGCATGTTCAGTTAAACATTCAAACTAGGAAATATTTATGCAAAAACTTCTTGACATATTCACACAGTTCCAGGGCCTTTTTTTTCTGTTTTCATTACAAGGGGACAAAAACAGGTAGAAAACCCTGCTGTGTATAATGGTCAATATAGTTTTTAAAATGTGGGGTTTGAACCTAAGGAAGCAAGTAACATTTTCTGCTTCTCTTGCATTTTTGTAGGATCTGCATGAGTCAAGTTTGAATGTATGGCCAAAAAAATAATGCAGATTCATGAGCCAAAGGTAATATCCCTGACTTACTGGCAAAAAGCACCTTCCCCCTGCAGATGGTCTACACTGCTTCAATCATTTGGCTCTTTCTTTTTTAGCAGCATCCAAAAGTGATAAAATGCATATTGCTACAATATACGTTTTGGATGTATATTTTCAAGACCTTAAGACCATGAAGTCATGCTTGTGTGTGTCATTCTTTCCATTAGTGATGAGCCTGAGGTTCTGAGTTTATTCCTGAATCCAGATGGGTATTTGGAGCCTGTTTTTTCTTCTGGATATATGATCAGATGTCTTTCCTGACTAAACACCTTTCTAGATATCTATTTTTTGAGTATTAGGAGAAAAATATAGTCAGCTTTGTGTTACTTCCAAGTGTGACTATCAGTATTTCTTTTCATGCTGAGGATAAAATGAGGCGGAACTGTAGTGACTGACCAATAAGTGGAATCCTCACAATCTTCTGAAAATTTTAGTCTGTTATACATCTGTCTGGATTCAGAATCTTTTCACACTTCTTTATTTTTAGCTTGGGAAAGAAAGAGAAAGTGTTGTCTAGACTCATCCCTATAGATGATTAACTGTTCAAGGGGAAATACACAGCAGGCACGGCTACAGAGATTCGGATGGGAACATTGCTGTAGGTTTGCACACTGTATCCTGCTGGATAATTCTTTCCTTTGGGGGCGTGCCTAAGTACAGACTGCCATACTGCGCTACAAAGTCACACTGAAGTTGATATTTAGGAGTGTCGAGACTGTCCAGGCTCTGCAGGAGTCTGGGCAGTTTCTTGGGGTTCGTCCTTGAGGCAAAAGTTGCTTTTCCTGAAGGGAAGAAAATGAAAGTGTGAGGTATTTTCTCTATTTGCTGTATAGAGGCCAGCTAAGCTCCCTTTGCCCTGAGCCTCGAGGTTTGCTCCTCGTGCAGAGTTTTGACTGCTGTCAGGATCAGTGTCATGGTAAAGAGCAAACGGGGGACCCAGAATGGGCACAGAGGGTTTTATGTTCAGCCCCGGCAGGCAGCACACAGGTCTTCCAGGGAACATGGCAACAAATGTCTGTAAAATGGGCATAATAATCCTTAATTGTCTCCAGTGTAGGAAGCTTAATTAGGAATTTCAAATCATCTTGAGCTCCTCCGAGGGATGGCGCATATGCTGATACAGTGAGTAATTTGGCACAAATGTATTATCACACCTACAACTTTATTACCATGCGGATGTGCCAGGGCAAATAGAGCAGTGAGTGTCCCAAATGCTGTGGAGACAAACAGCTCTGGAATTGCCTGAAGACCTCTAGCAGAAGAGAGGGATACACCTTCTGTGCACAGGCTTTATTACAGCACATGCTGATAGATCAGCAGCCCACAGCTTTTCATCCCTATAGACAAAGGCATCCACAACCACATTTTTTCTGGCAGCACAGAGATACACCTACAGTTCAAAACCTTTCGGGATCCCTTGGGGACAGAGTCACAGCCACAACTTACTGGCAATGCACAACAGCTCTGTCTATCGTGTTCAGACTTTCTGGCAACACAGCTGCATCCCCAGAGCCTGGCTTCCTACGAGCAGTGATACACCAATAAGACCTCACCCCTTAAGGCAGAGAGATGATACAGAAACACCTCACATTGCGAAGTGAGATGCCTTTGAAAAACACTTTAAAACCAAAAAAATCCCACTGGATAATAGGGGCTTTAATTGTTCCTTAAGTGCCAACAATTTCAAAGCTATCTGTGTGTGAAGTGAAGGCTCAATATTAATAAAATTCATTCCAACTGAACAGTCTGTGTGTTCTGCTGAGCTGTACAAACCACGAGAGCTCTCTGCTCTCGTGGTTTGTGTTTCCACCACGAACCCCTAATAATGAAAGCACTGACCCAGCAATCAGCATTTTGAGTGCTGGCCCTGAGATTGCTCAGCTGGGCATAGTTTCTTTCTCTAGAAGAGAGCATGTAATGCAATTAATCCGGCTAGTGGTGCAGTGTGTTAGGGGCTGGCCACTCTTCTGTGTGAACAGAACAGCTGGCATTCTAGTGTTTCCTTATTTCTGAGCACTTGGCTGTCAAAGCTCATTATGTTCTTTGACACAGGGAACACAAAAAGTAAGGGGGGAGTTATTTAATATTATACAGCAGATCCAGATTTGTTGTTATTTAGGATTATAGCTAGAATGAAATACTGTGGGATTTACTTTAATCTCCACAAGGGACTAGGTCTGTTTGGAAATGTCAGTGTGTATGCTATAGCTGATCTACTGGGAATCACTTAGACACGTAGCTTTTTTTTTGTGGTGGTTGTGCTCATGTTATGCTCAAGAACTGTTCAAAAGGGGATCTCAGTTTCCAGGTGTTTTGCTGGCTGCAGCTGAGTGAAATGTTGGGAAAGTAAAAGAGTTTTCTGTTACCTTGTGGCTTCTGCTTTCAGCTGGGAGGGCAGGCAGGAGAGCTGGAGGCAAGTGGCTGCCAGACTGCTTTTTATCATCTTGCTCAGTCCAGGGCAGCCATGCCACTCCCCCAGCACCACGTCCTTCCAGGACTCCAGGAATGGACAGAGAAGGACATCTCTACCACTTTCCACCTCCAGAGGAGGAGGAGAGTGGAGCCAGCACTCTCTGTGCAAGGAAGAAAATTACTGGAAGTAACTTTTAACAGCCTGACGTGTAGTAAATCAAAGTCACTTGTATTTTGCCTATCATGCGGCAATAAAAGATGCCCATTACTTGTCCGATGTGATTCAGGAGGGTCCTGGAGAAACCTAGGTTAGTATTTGGAGTGGACTGATCAGGCTTGTCTCCAGCAGACCTAACTCACCCCGAGTGACTCTGCCTGCGCTCCAGCTCATTGCTATAGCCCAGTGGTCGACAGGCTGCACTGCACGGGTTAGTGAGAAGCCACTTCGGCTGGAATGCGCCTTCAGGTGTGGGATTGTGTGTAAGGGTAGAAGGCACTTGCAGTAGATGCTCATTCACCTTCTCCTGTGGATTGAAAGGCAGGGAAAAAGCCCAATCCAGAGACAATGAGTGGCTGTAGTGGCAGAAGGATTGTCCCATGGGGCCTCCAGCATTACAGACCGAGAGTTATGAAGACCTGTGTGGATCAGACTCAAAGCTGTTGCTTCCCTCAAGAGCCTGAGTCGACATATATGGCTGGAAAGATGAGATAAGCCCCTTCTGAGCACATCTGACAGGTCTGGAGAATGGGAGTTGGCAGAGTTGCTTGCAGCACCGTAGCTTGTATGAGAGGTGCTGCAGAAAGATGGAAATAGGGATGGATGAAAGGAGATGAGTGTGCTGCTGCACTTACATCCCACCACCTTCTCTTTATTCAGCTATTTGCTGCACCGTGGTTTGGTGGGGGAGCTGACAGCATTCTCCATGTGTAGAGGAGCTGGTAAACTGCACTGTTCTGCTTAATGATAAAGCACTATCAACAGTGTTTACTAAAAGAAAATATAGTCCGTATGTTTATGGAAAGCTTGTAAAAGAAGTTGCCAGCACAGCTTGTACTTAATGGCAGAGAGAACCAAAATGGACAATAAAAATAATAATTAAGAAAAAAATATTAAGGCTTGTATCTTGGACAGGAAATCGAAAATGAAATATTTCCAGTTTGTTGGGTTATGCCAAAGTACAGTACGTCTTGCTAAGCTATGTCAGGCTCCATTCCTACTTCAAAGTTTACTTTGATCTTCCTTTATTTACATTAGCCTTTGCCACAGAATTCACAAGGAGTTTTCAATGACTGCTCCAAGTCATATATTACACTCTGCTGAGACAAGTTTTAAGTCAGTACTGTGATGGTGCACATTATCTGGTGCAACAACAATACCCCCAGCAGTATGAAGTGTTACCCTTATTCCTTTAGCACACGCACACCAGAATTTATACAACCTCAGTGATGGTTGTGCATAATTAGGGACAGGTTCTAAAGAACCCTCCCCAAAGTTCTGTGAATATTCCCTTGTAGACCCAAACCTCGTTCTCGGCATGCTTTTTCACAGAGTGTGCTCCCTGAGAATGGTACACTGTGGTACGTAATGTACATGAGCAAACTCACAGGGACACAAACAATTGCACGAGGACAACCGGCCAAGGAAGGATCAAGCCAGCCACCAACATATGTGGTGGTAGAAACTGACTCTGCATCCCACCCAGCATGCACAGGGTTTTTACCTGTTTTGCTTAGGTATAAGCAATTTGCATGTTTGAGTACAACAGAAAATCCAGCCCGAAACACAGTCTCTTCGGCATCTCCTAGCACTCCCTTGCCTCATGCCATGGACCTGGGCAGGCAGGATGGTGGCCGGCTTGGTCATTCCTATGGAAATCACAAGGAGACATGGCTTCTCCAAATTTCTAAACATCCCAAGGATGAGGCAGGAAGCATCACAGCATTAGCTCCTGATTATTTCATTACTTATAGCCAGGTCTATTTAGGAAGTATCATAACAATAGCTTTGCAACAAGTGTCATGACAAATTCATTAGCATGTAAAATCCTAGATTTTTCCCCTCCCACTGGCTTTTGTTAGGTAGTTGGAAGGATGATGCAGTGGAAAGACTGGTGAGATGATTAAAGCGTTAGGCCAAGAGTTTAATTTTCATTAAGGCCTTCTTAGGCTCCTGTAGAGCCAGGGAATCCTAAACCAAGCAGATATTCCAGCAGTGACAGACAGTGTGAGAGTGCTGTGAATGACTTTGAATGCAGATTTTATTCTGTAATTTACACTAGTCAGAAGGCTACAACAACTATATCACTCACAGAGGGTGGGGAGCATGAATATTCCACCACATTTTCCAGAAGCCAGACAGTTGGTACAGAAGACATTATGCAAACACCCAGCTTCTCACTCCCATTAAGAATCTGTTGCAATCCATGTAATGTTCCAAACTTGAATGTGCTTAGGAAAACACACATAATTCTTAAGATTAGAAATTTAGTTTTATTTATGTAGCAACCTACCATGTTTCCATCATCTTTTAGAGTAACAATAGGAAAACAAGTGATGTGTTCTGCCATCCACACTGAGGAGTAAAGGGAGGAAAACCAACTTCACACCCTGCAGCACACGCACAGCAGAATGCCTGGGAAAAGATACTGTTTATTTACCATAATGCCATTTTAGGAACATTTGTATTCTTACCGGTATTTCTGGTTGCAATTCTGCATTTACATAATAGATTTTTTAAAACAAAAAAATATTGCATTAATTAGTGAAAAATTACTAAGTAGTAATAAATCAGTAATAAGAAGCTATGGCAAAATATTTCAATGGCCGTGTTTGAAAATAAATCTGGAATTATTAGTTTGTGAGCTGCTGATTTTTCTGTTGACTGGTTTGTTTAAAATGTAATGTTTAACACTAAGTAATTCTCATTTGATACTATACAGTGTGTGCAAATTGTGAAAGGAATGGACAGACAATTAGAAATCCAGGAATTTAGATATGACAATGGATCCAGTTCATTTTTTTATAGTTTTCTTGAATTGTCTATGTCCTAATTTCTCTGTCTTTTGGTATGAGAAAATAATGTATTCCTATTCTGAATAAAACATTATGAGAGCACCATATACAGGTTTTTCATAAATACAAACCATTCTAATTTTGCATATAGAAAATATGATCAATGTTTTCATCGAATACTGACCACTGGGATTCTTTAACATCACTAGCACTGTCCTGGGAGTACTGCTAAAGTCACATGCTTTCTGCTTTCATCATACGCCCTAGCAGATGGCATGGAGTTTGGGGGAAAGGCCCTGCGATAGTGAAGAGGTGTAAAACTGAAGCAGGAGAGGCGACAACTACCACATTCCAAAGTGGAGGTGAAAGTGGAACTGGACCACTTACTCTTTTTGCCACTGAAACCACTCATCTCTACCATTAAGGGAAAAAAAAAAGTTGAAATGCTGGATATAAAAAGTCTGTGTCTGCTATGTTTCCTGGGTCAGCTTGTTATAAAATCAGGAGAGCAGCTGGAAATAGAGCCTGTGGGAGGTATTGTCTGTGGGAAAGGAGACTGCAAATCCTGTGAAGCACAGAGGCACCAGAGATTAAAGATAGGATGTGCTCCTCAAGCTCAGATAGGAACATAAACACTCTGGACTTCAAGATTCCAGATTTGGACGATTTCCATTACAAAATACAGAACATTTTTTTCAGAATCCAAATCCAAACTCCATCAAGTTCATAAGAGTATGAATGAAATGGTTTTTGTACTTCAGGGTGTAACCTGAAGTCGTGTTAGATCTTTGTAGGTCCATTAATCTCACTGAGAATCTGACCTAAAAGTTTTAACATTCTCTCTATTTTTTTCCTAAACTTTTGTTTACGAAATATTAGCAGTGTTATCAGTCATGGACTGGAAATGTCAGAAATGGTTCATTAAACCTCCCAGCGCCAAAGATTTCATTTTAGAAATGCATTAGTGGAAAAAAATAATGACCATATCATTCCGTTCATGAGTGCATTATAACCTGTAACAGGCAGGTAATCTCTTTTCCAAGATGCCTTTTTTCTAGAGTTTTTATTGAATTGAATGAAATTATATAGCTCCTGCTTGTATGATTTTTTTTTCTCTTTCAAAACAAAAAAGCATCATAATTGCCATGAAAATTGCATTGTGCTGTCAGGTCAGCATCCTGGGTTGCTGTGACCAACAGGGGGTCTTGGAAAACACTATTAATCTGCAGGGCTTTTCCATAGTAGGATAAAAGCTTTGCTGACCTGCCATGAGAGCACCTTGGGATGCACACCTGCAACGCAACACCAGCGATGTTTCCAGAAAAGCATAAAACAGGAAACCCTGATACCCAGCATGGGTGGGGTGCCAGCCCGTTTGTGCATCCCCATGCCGCCAGCCAGTGCTGATTTTCAGAGTAAACTTCCAGATGGGGAAGGGTTTAGTCAGGAAACATACAAAGGCAACAAATAAAGGCTTCAAGGACCTGTGTCAGTGAAATGTCCAGCACCATCTTGTGGCATTACCATTAATTCAACCAATTGGTCTCTTCTACTGTGGAAACTTCGTAACTCTTGTGCTTTTCTCACCTGAGGAGACCTGATCATTATAAAGCAAGAGTACAGATGCAACTCTGCTGACAAAAAGAGCTTAGTACACGGACCTGTTGAAGTGGTTCCAGAGGAAATTACGAAAAAGCACAGCAGGCTGGAGCACCTCTCCTATGAAGACAGGCCAAGAGAGTTGGGGCTGTTCAGTCTACAGAAGAGAAGGCTCTAGGGAGACCTTAGAGCACCTGCCAGTACCTAAGGGAGGCTGCAAGAAAGCTGGGGACAAACTTTTAGTGGGCCCTGTTGTGATAGCACAAGAAGTAACAGTTTTTAATTGAAGGAGGGTGATTAAGATTACCTATAAGGAATTAATTTTTTTGTAATGAGAGTGCTAAAACACTGGAACAGGCTGCCCAGAGAGGTGGTAGATGACCTGGACACATTCAAGGCCAGGTTGGACAGGGCTGTGGGCAACCTGTTCCATTTGAACATGTCCCTGCTGATTTCAGGATGACTTTTAAAGGTCCTGTCCAACCCAAACTATTCTGTGATTCTGTGACTAGAAACAGGCTGGGGAATAATTCTCCTTCTGATGGCCTGGCCAACATTCCTTTCTTCGTAAGCTGGGATGATCTTGGTGCCAGCTGTTACTGAAATGGAGCTGCTGCCACGTTTGCTTACATATCTGGTGCATGACCAGGATCTAAGTCATTGTTTGTAGAGCGCTATGCAAGATGTTCTGCATAAATGTGTATAGAAACCTGCATCGTGCTCTCAGATAGGTTTGTAAAATACTCCTATACAGCTTCACAGCTTCAGCCCTGAGTTAAACTGGGCCAAAAAATGGAAAGAGTAATTTCCAAGAAGTTTTCAATTTTCTGGACTGATGCTTCTTTTTCTTTGGTCAAACAACAAAATGACCCAGCTGAATTGCCTAGTGTTCTCCACATCTGTGTGTGAATTAAATTCCACTGTGAGGTGCTTGGTTCACAAATAAGATTTGATCCAACTGAGAGGAAATTCTGGAAGCTCATCTTACTATTTCTTGCAAGCTGAAGTTCCTCTGTCTCTTCTAGTGTTTCTTAGCCTGGAATTTACAAGCCTGTACTTAGGAACAAGGCTTTAGTTCACTCAGTGTTTGGCCTCTGCTGAGACTGATAAAACATTCCAACATTAAACAGCACCTGGCAGGGGAGATGTTTGTTTCTTTTTAATATGGTTGCAGCATCATTACCAGATTAATTTCAGAAGTCATTGGATTCTTTGGTCTCCACCCAAAAGCAATGCACACGGGTGTAGCTCCACAGACATAATACCTCTTGAGGATCTGGCCAGAATATTTAGCAGTGGTCATAGCTCTGCTGCAAATATGCTAATGCATAAGGCCCATGTGTGTAAGTACTCATATATCTTTTAAAGCTTAAGCCTTAAATTTTGAAGCTCATGCAATTCACTTTCATGAAACCTTAAGTGGCAAAACAAGAAAAACCCCAAGCAACTAACAAGAAAACCCCAAACGAAAAAACCCAAACCAACCACAACAATAAAAACGAAACAGCCAACAAAAAAAAAAAATCCCCAAAACCCATAAACCACCAAGGCAAAAGGATATAGTACATTCCTCAGTTCTGTAATTACTAGTTAAGCAGAATATCATGATCATGCCTTGAATTAAAAGGATGGAGATCCAGTTTTTCTTATAACAACTCCCTGCTCACCTTAACCCCTTACCACAGGGACTGTCCCTGCAGCTGGTCATAGCCCTGCAGTCAGTTGTTGCACTCCTTGGTGTGCCCTTCCTCAAGAACCAGGAATGTAATTTCCAAGGGCATTCAAACAGCTTGTAGTCAGCTACTTCTGACAGTGTCCTTGTCTCCTCTCAGACCACATTCAGAGGTGCAGAGGATGCTGTCCCTAGAGCCTGGGGACAGAGAGATCAGGGAACCTGCTCATGAACTCACTGTGGCTTGCTCCAGTCCCCGTCATGGCACTGGTAGGTACTGCTTAGATGCCTAAAAAGCCGCCTGAAGGGTTAATAATTTAGGTCTAGGGTAGTGTTTTATTGTAACAGCCCTTTCAAGCAGGGATCAAACACAGGTTCTCAAGGTTCACCTCAGCAATGTTGGCACTTCTCGTCTCCTGCAGCTGATTCTTAAAAAAAAAAATTAAAAATTGAGATAAACCCAATTGTTGACCAAAGGTAAATGTACACGGCTTTTTTTTTTTTTTACAAAACAAAGTTAATAGCTATTGAATCTCAGATATAGTTGATATTTAGTTTAGCTCTCTATTTACTTGCTGTTTAAGTGAGACAAGGCTGTATTTTATTCAAGTCCATAGCTGCAGTAACTCCTTCCTTGCCTTTCACAATAAATCAGGCAAAACAGAGCTCTGAAATAAGACACGTGTGACACATGATTTGTAGTCAGTGACCACTGCAAGATATTTTAAGTCACAGAGCAAGTGGATAGATTACTTTACCAGAAAAATGGAAATTTAGTTGGGAATATATTTTAACCACATGGGTGCCAGGAAGGCTTCTCCATGCTTCTGTAAAAAATTGCTTAACAAACAGATGCCTGATCTCTAGCTGAAGGGATTCAGAATAAATAGCAGATTTGTCCTTTAACTGCAGCTCAGTGAATCATAGGTAATATGTCAAACTTGATGCACATCAATAAATTGACTTAATGTGTAAGTTGATGGGTGGTTTGTTTAGTTTTGGTATTTGTCAAATGGAATTTCAGTCTGTCAGTAATAAAGTACCATGAACTACAGCAATGGAATACATTGATGTGGATGGAAAATAAGGAAGAATTATCAAAATTCAGCATGGACAAAAACAAAGAACTGCTTTGGGCTAAAAGAGCAGACTGTGGCTTTATCATTTATACAGAATAACTAAATCAATTAATACTCAGAAAAAAATGCTAAAACTATGAATTAAAGTGTAATAGTGATAGATAACCCAAGTGAAGAAAAAATTAATTATTTTATTTCCAAAAATGTTAGAGAAAGGTACATTATTCAGTAGTCAATCATTGACAGAAATGCCTCTGAATGCTTTGAATATGTTTTTAAAGAGAAAATTTCTCTCACTGTTGCCTATCTGGAAATCTGATGAATGAAGACTTGACTTCTCAATGTAGGATTACTGAAAACAATTTTTTTTATAGTGTTACAGAGCAGCTAAATTTGCCTTTATAAATGAAAATAAAGACATGGTATTGGCTTTGACATCAAATTGCTGTAATGCTGCTTCATATCCATCATCTGCCTGAGCCTGCAATTGTGCACTAAGGGAAGAGGACGTTTTCTCTGAGAATAGAAATACACCTTTTCTGTGGGGCCGTGATGTCTCTCAGCTCTTCCTAGGATCAATGCTTGTCCCAGAATACGTTGAAAGAGGGAATTATGTAGAAGTTGAAAAAGGGTAGGCCCACGCGACCTTACAACCAGCCTTAAAAGAAAATAGATGTTTGCTTCCTGTGACATTGAAAGGATTAACAGCTGAGATTGAATCCAACCCCCTCCTATTAATCCACTGGGCAAGCAAAACATCCGTATGAGCACTGGCAGCTCGCTCCAGAAATTATTCTGTCGCTGTTCTCTGTGCCTGAAATCGTTTTCAGTGGCAGTAATCACAGCGTGTGGCATGCCCACACTTCTGCAGGACAGTCCCGCATGGGATGGGGCAGCTCCTGCCTTCACCGGGTGCAGAATCAGCATGGCTGGGAGGGCTGGCCATGGCAAGCTGCAGCCAGTCTCATTTCCTCAGCCTGGAAAAGAAAATCTGTTTAAAGTGCTTTTCTTTTGGTTTTCACATCCCTGATCTACCAGGTGGCTGCTTGAGGTACTGTAATGAAGGCGAGAGTTACTTTCTCCTCACCAGTGAGGGGGCTTGGGGTCTCCAAACCTCCTATTCCCTGGGAGAAGGAGAGGACCCCTCAGCACCTCCCGGCAGTCTGAGCAGTGTGGTGCTCTTGTACTTGTGGTGCTACAAAATTATTTCTTGATAGCATCTCATGGAAATCTTAGTGGTAACATAAATGTTCTCAAGCAGGACCTTGCTGATGGTGGAATATTCCTGTGGAAATCTTCAAGTGGAAATTTGCTGATGGGGTAATGCTGTTGGGGCATTTTTCTTGTAGGAGTTTGTTGGTGGTGGAGTGCTTCTGTGGGAGTTTTCATGCAGGAATTTGTTGATGGTAGAGCAACACTCTAGAAGGACTTGTGGATTTATTTTGATGTGCAACGTTGGAGAGTACAACAGTGGTTTTGGCATGAGTTTGTGGAAACAAGAATCCTGTGGGTGCAGTGCAGAGGGCAGACCTGAGGTTGCCTGTGCAGTGCAGTGGAGGGGAGAGCTAATGAAGGTGCTTCTCCAAAAAGGAAGAGAGTTGAGGCATAGCTGTCTGTTTCAGCCCCTTCTGCCAGGCCTCAGAAAGGCCACGTGGAGCTGTAGTGTTTCCCCAGATGGAGGAAAACTCTGTTTCCAAGATATAACATCTATTAAACAGGCAAAGAACTTCCCTCCATATGGAGTGGATTTGGATAGAAGTGGCACTGTTTATTTCAAGAGAGAATTTCAAAACATATTGAAGTTCATTTCAAGAGAGGTCACTCTAAATTATCAAATAAGATCACCTCCTATAGTGCTGTTATAATATAATTAAATAAAGTTAAGAAAGACTCTGGACTTAATTAAAGAAGAGGCAAGGCAACACAACTGTCAGCTTTGTAGTGAAAATGAAATAAAACCTACTTTTCATGGAGGAGGGTTTTTTATAGCGAAGCCTTGCCTACAAATTTACTTTGAACAATAGAGACTCAAAGTTCAAAGAAATCTCACCTAAAACCAAAAGAAATCAAAGAAAAGCTGGTGTTAAACCTAAATTACACCCACCTGAGAGCAAGGTGGGGCCTTGAAACTGGGAGTGGAGAATGTCACAGTCAAGAAGAGAATTCTCTTTGGAAGAGGTAAGCTGTGCTTTGGGGAGGGATGGGGATGTGGTTTGGGTAATAAAAGGGCAACACTCAAGGCTCACCTCCTATTTAGGAGTGGAGGGCAGTGCAGTGGTGGAGGTGCTAAGAACGAAGGAGGATAAGAGCTGTCTTCCCTTCAGGAAAGGTGGGGTTTGTGGTTCAGAGCAGGTGCAGGTGGACTGAAAATCAATGTTTAGAAAAAAAAGTAGAGACATGTTTCTCAGTCCAGGGCCTGCTGAGCCAGCTGTCCAGGCTCCCTGTGCCCAGTGACCTGATCTGGAACCAGTAAAAGAGTATAACTGTGTAAAACAGTATAACTGTGCTGAGGAGTTTGTCTCATGGTGAGAAATGCATATACACACTAGTAAAATGAGAGAGATCTCATGCATTTAGGAGTTGTTTGAGCAGGGACTTTTGCCATGTGGCGGAAAGAGAAACAGTAAAACAGATCTCCAAAGTTCAGGGGGTCGCACAGTTGTGTTCCAGGCTCCCTTGTGGTTGAAGTGCCTGCTGGCAACAGCTCAATAGCTAAAAGGCATGGGAGGTATTGGGAGCTCAAGAGAACTCATATTGTTGCAGTCTTTGCAGGTAGGTGGGACACTGGCTACATGAGTGTATGGGCAGAACGTGCAGGATTAGACATTTAGAGCAATTAAAAACCCCAAATCATAAGAACAGTGCAGTTAGTTCAAAAGACAGATATTCTGGACTCCAAAGGAAGGCACTGTTCTCAGCTGGAGTACTGGTGCAAGTTTATTTCCCTGCTTGGCCAGGATACCTCTTGTTTCTCTAAGTTAGGCTATTTTCACTGGGTTTCTTTTCCTCCCTTTTGTTCATCCATCAAAAGAAACAGAGAAAGGAAATCTCCTCTGTCGGAGCTGGCAGTGGGTGGTGTTGGGGGAGCTCCTGTCTCCCTGGGAAGGGGAATAAATGCAGCTGTGTGATCTTAGTACACCTGTACTGAATCTTTTAATCTTCCCCTTGTGAAAATAAAAGCCCAGCCTGCCGCCTATAAGGATCATAAGTAAAACTGTCCTTGATTTCTGATGGGGTTATGGGGTAATACCCGGAACAGCCTTGTACAGAGGCAAAAGAGCATTGCTGTCTCTGTTCCTTTCCTAACTCTGGATGAAAAGTGTTTTCCAGCCTTTGCTTGCAGGGGTTCAGCCTCTGCTCCCTGGGTTGAGGGAATGTGCTTCATCTGCTGGTTTATATTTGTGTGCTGTAGGCTTTTATTCTGCTGGTGGTCTGTAAAACTCAGTGTCTCTCATTTTAATCCGCTGTAATGGCTTGACATTTGAGTCACATTCCTCCCGTCTGCAGAAACGCAGCCGTAGAAGGCTCTTCCTGGCAGGCCAGCATTAGCAGCAAAGTGCAAACAGGTTCACTCCCTTGGCTCCAAACTGTGGTCAACTAGGACAAAGTAGTTACAAAATGAAACAATAAAGTTTTAGAGGTCTCCTATAACTAATTATTTCCAGCTACAGCCTGTTCCTAGGGTGACACGGGAGGAAGTTAAAGTTAATTACTGGGTATTTTGTCTGTCTGCTCAAATTATATTTCTACATTCAGCTAGGTCAGGGTATCCAAACAATAAAAAAATACCTTCTAAAAGTCATGATCAACTGCTCTTTTATCCTCACTGCATCCATTTTCCAGAAATTACTTGAGCACATTTTGTGGCAAGAGGTGTTGGTGGACACATCTGGAGAGAGCAGCCAGGCCAGGGAGCAGCCTCAGGCCAGGACCTCCTCCTTCTCCTGAACCAGTGTGCTCCTGCATACCCCAAGAGCAGTTGCACATTCCAAGCTTTCATTCTATATTATCTTTGATGCACAACCAAGCCTAAAACACCTCACACAAAGCTTTGCTGGGGGAAGAATCATCTCTGCATCTGCTGCAGCTCCCCCATGCTTGCAACAGCAGGCGTGTGGCAGCTTAAATTGCACAGAGTAAGGGCTCCTCTGGAGGAAGCTCCTGGATCTGTCACAAAGCCACGGATGTTTCTTTCTTTTCTGTTTATTTAATAATTGTTTTTCTTTATTTAATATTCTTCTTTTAGTCCTATCAGTCTGAAAATGAAAAGCCCATGCTGTTGTTTTGCATGATTCTGCTTCCTGAAGGTCTGCTGCATTCTACAAATGCCCACAGGCACCTGCACACATCTTCAAAGCTTTCTGTTTGTGTGTCCACTGGCTAAAAAGCATTAAAGAAAATTGTTGCTATCTACTCTATTCAGATTTAAGTTTTATTTTCATAGGAGGTAAGTAGCAGCAGTGATATTCATATCTGGGTGCAGCTCTAAACACTACATAAATCCAAGGGTATTTGTATCTGTGTTGCAGGTTGAAGCTTTTATTTGAGAAGGCATCACTGTTAATTCCCCACCTGCAGGCTGGTTTCCTACAGAATTATTCCAGGACAGCCTCAGACTCTACAGAGAAACTGGTACAAAGAAACCTTTTCTTTTCTTTTCTAGAACTACCTAGTTCTTTCAGTTTAAACAAAGCCAAAACAAATTAACCAATCAAAACAAACCCCAAAAACCAAACCAGTTAGCACACTGACATTTTCTCTTCTGCTTGCAGATGAAACAAATTACTCCTGTTATTAGTAAAGAGCTGTTTCTGTAGTCATGAACTAATTTCTTTAATAACACTAAATGCATACCAATAATACAGCTCAGTTGTTGTTGTCACTGATTTGGTGTAATACCTGTGCACCAGGGAAAAAAAAGAAGTGGATTAGGAAAGACCTTGAAAAATGGGAGACTGGGAAAAAGGAATGAGTTCTTAAATTACCACATCAGGCAGAAATGCTTAAGAGAAAAGTAAGACACTTAGTGAAGTAATAAATAATTCCTTTAACTGGTTAAAATAAAACTGGTACAGGGGCCTAGGTCTTCAGGACGTTGGCATATTTAACCATATGATATTCTGTTTAAATAGGCTGTTCTTACTAACCATCTGCAGAAATGTCAGAAAAGGAATGAGGACAACACTAGATTACAATTCACTGAGCCCACGCATTATCTTCGTTCAACAGGAGAGCAGACAATTTCACTGTCCTGGCTGATGTTCACCCCATATTACCTTTCCCATTAGAAAACTTCTCCCAGCCCGTTCTCTTTACAGCTCATGTTCCCCTTTGCAGACCCACTCCAGCTGCAGCTCTAGGCTTACACTCAACCCAAACCTGAATCCTACCACTAAAAATAACCATAATCTGAGGATTATCCTTCCACACACGGCAATGGTAATGGCAACTAGCCATTACCCAGGAAAAAGGCTTTTACAACCCAGGTGTCTCCAGAGCCCACACTTCCCTTTGGGTGCTCTTTTCCAGCCCCATTGCAGCTGCAGCTCTCTAGGCTCTCTCTCTCTCTCAACCCCAAACCTAATTTTCACTTAGGCTGAGCCTGTAAGAAAGGCCCCCAGTTAGTGTCCAGATGAAAAATTTCTCAAGACACAGTCCTCTCTGCAGACTACACTTCAGTAACACCCCCTCTGGCAGGACTTTATTAAATATTGGAGTTGTGCATAGATGTTGTACCTCCAAACCTCTGACTTTCTTAATTTTCTTTATTTATAAGGAAACATTTATATTCAGTATGTTTAATCAGGCTGATATGTTTGGGCAGGATTTCCAAGAGAAGCAGTCCAAAGCAAGGTAACTGTTGAAGGTTTCTTTTTTGGGCAGATCACTCATTATTTGTATAGCAGAAAGCTTCTGAATAATTCCTCCAAAGCAATAGCAATCCATGAAGTGCAAAATCACAGGAAGAAACAATACCTGTATTCAAAATAGACTTACCAGGAAAGAGGAGAAAGAAGGAATTACTCTTGAACGCACACATTTCTATCGAATAATGAATGATGAAGTTGAACTTGAGTGATGAAAGAAGAAATTACTCTTGAACACACACATTTTTATCGAATAATGAATGATGAATTTGAACTTCTAGGCAGTGTTTTCATCCAAAGTTTGCATTAACAAAACAAACAAAAATACCTCCAAAATCTGATGAGGTAAGATTCTGAACTTAGAGGGCTAAATGTGGAATAAATGCAGGCATTCATTACCTTATCTTACTTCACTTACACTGGCCTGGCTGTGCAGATGAGCAGAAACTCTCTCCTCAATACGTTTGCATGAAAGCCCCTGGGTAGGAGTAACCAGTGGGGCACACAGCAAGATGGGCTGAGGTGCTGGAACTACGCCCCGTGGCCTTGGGCAAGTGCCCACATGAGGTTATCAAATACCCACGCTCTACTAAAATGGATCACTCCTTTGCCATACTTGCTTTGCTTAACCAGTGCTGCTAGGCACAGATTTTGGAAGGATTTGCATCTATTTTCTCCAAATTAAAACGTGGCCTTTAAAAAGCAAAGTTTCCTGTCAGTTCATTGCTGGCTTTTCTTTCTCCCCAACAAAAATGAGGAAAAGTAGTCCAACAGTATTCCTTTTATATAACGTTTTCATCAGCAAGATATCCCATATCCCACAAGAGGTACTAATTTATTTATTTAAATAAATCCAGGAATGAGTAATAGTGGGGTAGGTAAAGTCCTTCCAATAGGAAATATTCTCCTTTAGCTGAAAACTGGAATTTCTGAAGAAACTACACTGAAGCAAGATATTTTATTTCATCGGTCAGCTTAATTAGATTTATTTATGTACATGCCTTTCCAAATTTTAATGAGACCTAAACTTTTAAATCTCTGCACTGCTCAAAGGGCTTTTATCTTCATTGTCTGGAAGGAAAAAATTATTAATTTATTAAAATAGCAAGTTACAGCTGGACTTTTCTGCTATTTTATGTTGAGTGCTTACCACTAGGAAGTTATTGTGCAATAACAAATCCCTTGAGTTTTTAATACAACTCAGACTTATTGAAACTCTCTCTGTAAGATGTTTAGTGGTACTTTCTAGAGGACAAGAAGCCAGAAAGGAATAAAACATCTGTGGTTTTTATATGCATGATTTTGGCTGTGATATCAATAACAACTTCCATTTTTTAAGAGACAGGGGAAATGCTGCTGGCCTTGCCATCAAAGTGCTGCTGTGGCCAGAGGAGAATCCACAGGGGCTGCGACTTCCCCACCAGCTTTGAGAAGCAGCTTCCAAAGTGGCCCAGGCACTCCATTATCTTCATCCAGGCTTGGTTCTGCTTCTCCTCAAATCAGTGGGAATTTCCAAAGTCTATAGAAAAGGAGTCGGGACCTGTGAGATCTTGGGTCAGTGAGGGGTCAACAAGGTGAAGTGATGTGCTTTTTAAAACAATGTGTCACTCAGCACTTTAAAAGTTAAGCACCTGGATTCAGAAATGTCAAAATTAAGGCCCTGTGCACAGCTTCCATTCTCCTTTACATGTGTGCATTGCAGTATGGCCTATACAGTGATGTTCTGCTTTCTCCAGGAGATACTTTCTCTCTCAGATGTGTAGGAGAGATGGAGAATATGGCAGGAATGTGCTTGGGATGACTTGGTTTCTGTATAATCTTTCTTACCTCACACATAGAGTTCGGTTGGCAGAGGATGAGTCATGAGATACGGGGAGAAATGCGCTTGCAGGTCTTGGCTATGATCTTGATTGTGGCATTTCCAGGTATCTCATGTTCAGTTATTTATGTAAAGTAATAAAAAATAAACCCAGATTGATCGTGATGCTGTTGCCTGCATAATTTTTGAAAGCAAACTGAGCTTTCACACATTTGCCCCTATGACACTGGTGTGGAATGACAGCAGTGACTCCCANCTTAATTTTCTTTATTTATAAGGAAACATTTATATTCAGTATGTTTAATCAGGCTGATATGTTTGGGCAGGATTTCCAAGAGAAGCAGTCCAAAGCAAGGTAACTGTTGAAGGTTTCTTTTTTGGGCAGATCACTCATTATTTGTATAGCAGAAAGCTTCTGAATAATTCCTCCAAAGCAATAGCAATCCATGAAGTGCAAAATCACAGGAAGAAACAAAACCTGTATTCAAAATAGACTTACCAGGAAAGAGGAGAAAGAAGGAATTACTCTTGAACACACACATTTCTATCGAATAATGAATGATGAAGTTGAACTTGAGTGATGAAAGAAGAAATTACTCTTGAACACACACATTTTTATCGAATAATGAATGATGAATTTGAACTTCTAGGCAGTGTTTTCATCCAAAGTTTGCATTAACAAAACAAACAAAAATACCTTCAAAATCTGATGAGGTAAGATTCTGAACTTAGAGGGCTAAATGTGGAATAAATGCAGGCATTCATTACCTTATCTTACTTCACTTACACTGGCCTGGCTGTGCAGATGAGCAGAAACTCTCTCCTCAATACGTTTGCATGAAAGCCCCTGGGTAGGAGTAACCAGTGGGGCACACAGCAAGATGGGCTGAGGTGCTGGAACTA
>WEIT01021389.1:1345-56438 GCA_013389985.1 Dryoscopus gambensis
GGTGTTTTTAGCAACTGTCTCCATTAGCTCACTTACAGCACTGACTGAGACTACATATGCAGGACTTTGCATATACATCCTTTAAAGCTAGAGAGGTTAGTGTTGTGTCAAAAAAAAGCACAGATGCACAAAACCACAGATCTAGGTAATACAAAACAAAGTGCTTTTCATATCTGAAAAACAATTTTCAACTGCCTTACTTTATTAATGGAATAGTGACAGTGTTTTGCTTTTACTTTCCAACAATGTTTTCACAAATGGGCTGTAGTCACTTCTATCAAAGCACATAAGGTGTGGTATTCAAGCTGTGGCAAGAGATTGTCAGCAAATTTGTCTCAGTTCCCAGAATTAGGACAGTTGTTTCCTATGCCTAGAGCTTCTACTGTAACTATTTTTCGATCCAAGTAGATGCTAATTTATCACCTCTTGATCATTTGGTATCATCCAAATGCCACTCAATCCTGCTGCCCTCAAAGCAGAAGAGCCAGAGAGAGGACAGGAATCTGTACTTGATAGACCTTCCTGTCCCTGGTAAAAGAACACCTGCAGCCTAAATCTGTCCTGTGGAACAGCTACAACCAGAGTTTAACCCACATATCCCAGTGCCCTGTGCATACATAATACCTGATCCATATCCACTTAGTGAAAACTCAGTGCAGAACAACACAAACCCAGAGCATTTTTGACACACACCAGCTTCCACTTCAGGTCAAGTCTGAGCACCAGTTGCCTTTTTTAAACATCAGAGGGGGCAGAGGTGGAGAGTTTGAAACCCCTGAGTTCTGAAGGCTCAACTCCCAGGGATACAAAATGTGCAGGATCTCTCAAACCACCTGTTAAGCTTCTTGCGCAATAAAATGCTGGACAGTTGAAAGTGTACTCAGGTTGTCTGCCCTGATCAATGGTCAGGGATAAGATGCACTGAGCTCCAGAGTCAAAGGCTTAGTTTTTATCAGAAGAGATTACAGTGATACCATTTACAGCCTTGAGTTCAGAAGTGCAACATTCTCATTTCTACTGTACCTCCCCCTTTACAGCGATTCCTTCACTGCCTAGAAGGAATTAAAGTTATTCTCTATGCTGTCCACATGAGGAGATTCTCTCCACTGGAAAGTGGCTGATCTTTGTACTTTTGAGTACATAAATATGAAGAAAAGTCACTGTCATCTCTATCCCAAGAGTTCATTACAGGCAACCTCTGATACTTGCACGGTTTTGGAGGCAATAGTCATGCACTGCCTGGGAGAATGTCTTCTAGAGTTATGTACTTTGTATGAAGTTTGCCTAAGCTTTGGATGTGATAATGACATCTTTTTTCTCAGCATTAGTAAGGTAACACTGACTGTTTACAAGCAGGAAAAGTGGAGTACAGCCACCTACACTAACCAGTTACTTAACCACCAGTAGCTCACTCTTTCCATTTGCTTACGCAGTGCAGCTCTTGCCTGGTGTCGCCCTGCAGATGTGAGCCACTGTGCCAGTTCTTACTCCTTGGAAACTTTATAGTCCATATTCCTCCTTGATGCAGCTGAAGTCTTGTGTTCCACAAGGTTTAGGAACATCTAACTTTGAACATCCAGAGAGAAGCTAAAGCACAAAAGATCAGCAGTGACTTCTGGTCAGAGCCATGCAAAAAAAAAAGCAAAGTGCTCAGTAACCTGCATTAAGACAAGGATACACTTCAGTGAGGCTTTGCTTTTAGAGTACCTCTTCAGAGAGTCAGAGACAAACAGTTCAAGCACCCTTTGATCTTAGCTGAGAAACACTCTGCTAGAGGGTGGGAAAGGACGAGGCCTCAGTGACTTACTTTCAGGAAGCAGAGCGCTGTGGTTTCTAAGCCTTGCTTATGAAACCTATTGAATTCAAGCTTTCCGTATATTTAAATAAAAAGGCCATTTTTATAAGGAATTTTACTCTGTTGGGTATGACACTACTTAGTACTAAAAGTTATTTTCTCAGATAAATTGAAAAGCCAAGCTTTCATATCGTCTTTATATCAGATTTTCTCCTTGAAACTACCTACTCAGAAACATGCTCAACTGGCCCTTTGAAGTTTTTAAGAATTTATATCCTCTTAGATAATACATGTTCATTTCTTGCAAAACGTTCTTTCATTAATACTGTATTAATAGGAAGTTTTCTCTAGTGATAGGGCATGGTTGAAAGAGCAAAGACTAAAGCTTGATTTGAAAATTCACATAGAACTCCTAAGAAAACAAGAATATTATCACTGGGCACCTTAGCCACACAGAGAAAAGGTAGCACTAAAAGTTTCTAGATATTAATGTCCATTACTTCATATTATCACAACACTTCTATTATGAAGAACAAAGAACAAACACATATCTGAACTTAACTCAGCCCAAGGTCCACGTTTAACTGATAGCACACTACCAGATATTTCCTAGGAGGCTCCTGAAAAACTCATTATCTTGAACCCAGCATCTAATCACTACACTTGCACATTGGATTTAGTAAATCCCATGTGAGTAACAACAAGCAAACTCATGAGCAATAAAGCAAATAAAGTAGAACTTCATTACTTACACAGAAAATATAGCAGAGCACATACAGAGATGAGAACTAGAGAGTAAAGGCACCTACCATTTTGAATATAGGGGAGGAAGTCAACCTCTTCTCCTTAAGGGAGCTTTAGCACCACAGTACAAAACCAACACCACTTAGGTAACATTCATGTTCAAAACTACAGCCAGTTTCCTGTCCCCAGTTTAAATAAAGCAGAAAAGCATGCTGGGAGGGGAGCTTTAAAGGGGAGGAACTTGCATGGGGGAAGTGGAGTGATTGAAAAAAAAAAGAAAGAAAAAAAGAAAGAAAGAAAGAACGAACCAACCAACCAACCCCAACAACCCACCCACACAAAAGGAAGTCACTGAGCTTTTTTGTTTGTTAATGGAAACAGCTTGAAATAGATCTAAGTAAAAAGTAAACCAAAACATTTTGAAATTATATTTATAGTTTATTCTTTCTAATCTGTTTGCTATTATCTTTTCTATGTATAAAGCTGTATTCTCAACAAAAGCAATTTTCTCTCTATAGCTGCATGTCTGTTAAGATGAGCAGAGCTTTGTAGCCTGTAATACCAACAAAATGTTTTGACTACAGTATTTCTCATATACTGCTGCAATGGATTTGATGGTGGGCTGAATTTCTGCTGCTGCTTTTGGTTTATTTGGTTTTGGTGTTAGGTTTCTTATTGCTGTTGTTGGGGTTTTTCCCTCACCCCCCCCGCCCCCGAAGCTACCTAGTTCTTTCTGCTCTGTTACAGACTTGCATAGGTGCAATTATTTGTACAAGGTGACAGTGACTCATGTTTCAAGCTTCAGTTTTGTTTCCTGTTATGACAGGGATTTTTTTTATGATTTCACAGTTTCAAATCTTTGTTTAAAAGTTTATAGCTGTTGCAGTTTCCCTTTTCCTTCAATGCTTGTCTAATATAACTGGAATTTTGCAGTAGGCTTGGAAGGATCAGAAGACAGTAATTTCACCTATTTCTCTTCTTTATTGCCTTAACCTCGGATTTTAGAATTGTTTTCTCCACTTAGGAGTTTCCCCATCTGAAAGTTTTCCTATGCTGCATGATTTCAGAATAATCTGCTTAGCTAGACAAACCATAAAGCTGAGATGGTCTTAACATAGCATGTACTTGCATCCAAAATACAACCTGTACTGGACCTTGGCTTGCTAAAACACGTAGCCCCTGCTAATTGCAATTATGTTTTTATTGCTGCTGTAAACTTTATACTATTCAGGTACAGCTAACTTACATGTAGTTGTGGCATTATTTAACAATGTAGGTATCTTTTAGGGAAACTGAGGGTTGATTCACTGATTTTCCTGTAAGCTGAGGATGAAAAAGAAATAGCTTTTTCCTCATGAAACTCCTCTGCCTTTGGCTTTGCCTTCCCAGACCTGTTCTGGTGGCATTTAAGAGAAACTATGAGCTTCAGCTTTTACAGTGCTTGTCAGGGTGCATTTGTGCTTAGAGAAAGGAGACAAGGCCAGGCTCCCAGCCCAGCAGTTCCATCATCAACCACTCCGTGTGCCTCTCTGAGCATTTTCCCTCTTCAGATATCTGGCCTCAGGCTGTTATTTTTCCAGAAGGAAGAGAAAAAGCAGTGAGTTTGCCCTGTCACTGGTCAGCTGTTGGGTAGCAGTGCTGTGTGTCCCAGGTGCACTGACTGTTCTGCAGGGTGGGAGAACGTGCCCACAGCACTGTCCTACTTGGCCCGCCAGCAGCCCAGAATGCAATGCAGAGCTCCTTGCGCTGGTGAGGCTACACTCTATTGCCTGGGCTCTGTGGGTGTCACAGCTCCAATATAAACTGGATTAAAGGATGCACATAGGGAAGATTCTCCTTAATGATCATTTCTGTTCAATGCTCATAAATTAGAATACAGCTGACACTCTTCCCCTGATACACATAACAAGTGTCGTGGAAATGTTGAGGCTTTTAATTTTTCATAAGTGATCTGAATAAACTCCAGATTTTTGAAAGGCACAGATCCCTGTTTTGCTAGTAATTTTCTGTCAAAAAACAAAGCAGAGTTATGAATCTCAGCCTTTACTTCTCTTTGTAAATATATATAAAGTGTACACCTCATACCCACTAGTAAATTAGGATGAGCAGTAGGTAGCTTATGTATATAGGGCATTCAAGTTGTTTCCTTTCTGTTGTCACTGCCAATAGAGTTTTGCATAGAGGATGAATCAGGTGAGCTTTTGTAACAAACCTTAAGGTCATGGTACAACATGAGCTTTTGGTATCCAAAGATGCCAAAAGAACCTTTCTACATATAGTAAATAGCAGAGGATGTAAATAAATGAAGGGGAAGCATTGGCTCCATGTACAGTTTTCTCTGTTGTCCCTTCAAAACTTGGATTTAAATTTTGTGAGTCTGTGGGAGGTGGGAGCTCACTTTATTTGAATGATTTTTGAATTTCAGTTTGTTTTCTTAATGCTATAAAAATAATAATTCTTTATTGCTCTGCTCTGCTTTTTAAGGGCTGTGTCTGGCTTTGTAAAGCAGGATAACTGCACTGGAACATAAATGATCTCAGTGCACAAGTGAGTTCCTCAGAAAAGGAGGTATGGATAGGATGATGGGCTTAGGACTTGGAGGAGCAGAATGCTTTTTGCCAGTTCTCTTGCTTACAGCTTGATTTCAGGTTAATCTTTGTCTCCGCCATCCTCTCCTTTATTACAGCTTCAGCTCTGTACACAAGCAAGAGTTTGGAGAAGGCTCCATCTCTATAGATAGAACAAGCAGTTGTACCAAGGCAATGACAACAGTCTGGTGTGCCATACCCTATAGATCTGGGCTTTTAAACCATTACAAAAGGCATTATAGCCAGCTTTCATGTTCTTAGTTAGGGATTAAGCTAGATTCTATTGTAGTAAATGTTGCCAATACGATTTTGCATATAAATGATCTAGCATATTGCAATGTTCTACTGCTTGTGATGCTGTGGAAACAAATATTCTTATATTTTTGGAACCTGGTTTAAACATTAGTCTGAATGGCAGCCTGGCACTGCTGCTTTGTGCACTGTATCTTTAAATAGGCATAACTAACAAACTGATAAGAAAATGGCTTCAGCCTGGACTGTAGGGAGGTTTCCACTTCCAGCCAGTCTATAGCAACAGAGAGTGTTCAGGTGGCTGCTCTCGCTCAAGCTGTGATTTCCCTGTATGCCACCCCTGAGCCCAGACTTGCTTCTTTAATAGCATGCAGCCAGTTATGCAGCTGTTGCCTTTAACAGCACACAGGGTGATAAGAAGGGTGCATTGGATCCAGGCATTGCAGCAAATTGAGGTTATCCCACTTGCAGTACTTCTCTGCAGGAGCAGGACGCCTAGTACTGGGAAAACACAAGCTCTGATCAGGAGCAATTTGCTTACCTTCCTTCAGTGCTGGAGGAGGGTGGAGGGGCTGGTACAGCTTGCTTCTTTTGCTGCTTTACAACTCCCAAGGTGTGTTCTAAGGCTGGATCTTCCCCAGCTCCAGTGGTGCTTCCTCAGCTCCTGTGGTAGGACTAAGCCCCGAATCATCAGTGTGGCTTTAATAAACAGGCGACACTGCACCCAGGTAACCTTTGAACCTGCCTTGCAACAGGTTCAAAGGTAAAAAAAAAAATTATTCCTGATCAAATATAAAGAGCAATTTTGGCTGGTTAGAAATGTTAAACATACAAATCTTGCACAACAGTGTTAGAAGAGAGCAGCGCATTGTGAAAACTAACCCCAGGCCTGTGAAAGCTGCAGCCTTGGGTTTTTCATGGGGCTCTCATTTACTCTAAGTGTGCACAGGGCACTGAATAAGTCTTGCTCCACTGAGAAAAGGTGCCTCTTAGATTGCACTTTGAGCAAGCAAATATATTCCAATATTTTTCACTAGATGCTTTGTGTAGAGTCCTGTCCTTAACATGTCCAGCTGTTGAGGCATGGGTTTCCCTTGCAGCTCCAGTGGTCTGTGAAGTAGCCACTCCTTCGGGGTCAGGGCTCTCAGTGCAGTTAGGATGTATGGGGGCTCGTTATCTCACCATGGTGCACCTTCCCTCTTGGTGCTGTGCAAAGGTTAGTGCACTTGCTCGACTGCCAAGTAGGCCAAGCCTGTATTGTGAGAGATTTCTTGTGTTGATTTGTGGTTTGGTTTGGGTTTTTTTGCTTTCCTCTCTCTCTGAAATGGGAATAAGAGAGCGCCTGTGCTTAATGCTGCTTGAGAAAGACAGTTGTGAGGTAAGGTATGCAGGCTGGGCTGGCAGGTGGAGCTTCCTGGCTTTGCTTCCAAAGGCTGTGGATATGATCTTTGGAAGACATTTTCTGCTCATGATCCGAGAGATAGGGCTAAATAGCAAAGTCCTTTCAGCACTCACTTATTAGGGAGCATCCAAAGGAGGGCAACAAAGATGGTGAAAGGCCTTGAGGGGAAGCCATATGAGGAGCTGCTGAGGGCACTTGGTTAGTTTAGCTTGGAGAAGAGGAGACTGAGGGGGAAAGCTCATCGCAGTTACAGCTTCCTCATGACGGAGGGAGGAGGAGCAGGCATCTCTTCTCTGTGGTGACAGTGAGAGGACCCAAGGGAATGGCCTGAAGTTGAGGCAGGAGAGGATAGGCTGGATATTAGAAAAAGATTCTTCACCCAGAGGGTGGTTGGGGCCTGGAACAGGCTCCTCAGGGAAGTGGTCACAGCGCCAATCCTCACAGAGTTCAGAGTGTTTGGACAATGATCTCAGGCACATGGTGTGACTTTTAGGAATGGTCCTGTGCAGGGTAAGGAGTTGCACTCGATGATCCTTGTGGGCCGCTTCTAACTCAGCTTCTAACTATTCTGTGATTTTGTGACTGGTCAAGATAATAAAGCTTTTGTTGATCTAGGACTCGTTTGTCTGGTGCTGGAATTTGACTCCTGTACAATATCTGAAGAGTAAATTAATATTAACACTAATACTAATACTAACACTTTTCACTGAAGACCTTAAGTATTCTTAATTGGGGTAAGGGAACCTGCCTGTATCAGTGGGTATGAATAAAAGTGGAAGCACCCGTGCCATCCTAGACCTTCTGCTTGCAACCTCCTCTTAGTTTTTAGAAAATGTAAGCTTAAGGAGGATGAAAGAAAATGAATGGGAGAGTTTTCCAAGCTTGGTGCAAAGAGATGATACCAGTGTGGAACTCTCTTGGCTTCTGTCTGTGGTGCATCTTGCATGTGGGTAACAAAGCAGTTGATTCAATGCTGTTACAAGGTATGCAACAGATACTAATAATTAGTAGTTAGGCAGGTCCCCATTCAGCCTAAGTAGATATTGCATCATCATCTCAAAAGAGCTCTAGTGACTGACACCATCTGTGGTTTTGGCTCCTAGATGTGTTTTATAAACCAGTGGGGGTGTGGGAGGAAGGTGGGGAAGTGTAACAGAGTCAGTTGAGACGGGAACAAAGCCAATTACCTGAACTAGCTGTATGTGTAAAGCTGTAACTGCTTTTCCTTCTCCACCCTTTCTCTCTGGTACATAAAGTACATGGCATTTTACCTCATTTGAACAGCAAATTAATCCAATTTTGCCACCTTTCACCTATATAGTCTCTTCCTGATGAATGAAAACTGTTGATTAGTTCACTGCTAAAAACTGTTCTGGGAGACCTGAGCCACTTTGAGCAGTGAGTGTGTCATCCTTGAGTCTGGCAGGAGGGGCTCTTGGTCAGATGTCCTGCTGAACTGCTAATGGTGGGTAACCCTTTTTCAGCTTGTTTTCAAAGCAGGTGTGAGAAAACAAATTCACAAGTCCTGGAAGACAATGGACTATATTTTGTACTGCAGGTTTGTCTGTGTACATCATCTGTGCTCCTTGTTGTTTCCAAATGAGCGATGCTGTAGTTTGTCATCTCAGTGACCAAAGCACGCAACCAATGACATAAAATAACCTAAATCAGCTGTGCAAACATGACCTGTGCCCCAGTTCTGAAAAAGAGGAGGTCAAGGCAGACCCACACACATAGAGTTTTTTTAATAAGATTGGAAAAATATTGTTTCAGTTAATGAAAATGGTAATTTTCCCCCTAAAGACTTAATTATGAAGAAAATTGATGACAAATATAATGATGAATTCTCAGTAGGTTAGCAGGGGCTCCATGAATTGTATCAGGCTAGTCATTTTTGAAGTGTCTGAGCAGATTATGGCTCAAAATATTTACTCAAAGTATTACTTTTTGACAGAATTGTCTGCATGCATGGGGCTTTCAAGATGGTGAGAATACGATTTTTCCTTTGTTAGTTTTTACAGGTGACAGAAACCTCAATAATTTCCCTCCTCTGTTTGGATTCATTTTCTGTGCTGATCTAAAGTATCATTATTCAGATTAACACATCTTTCAAATGTAATCAATTCACTTGACTCTTGAATGATGAAGAAACGGATCAAAAGTGAGCAAAAGAAATTGAAGTGTTTCTTCCAGCCTTGTTCCAGCTCCATTACTGAATGCAGGATTCAGAGCTATATTTTAGATACCTGCCAATGAACATACAACTGCAGGATATCCCTGAATGCTGCTTAAAAGTTATTCTTACTGAGGTTGTAGAACCAGTCTGAGCTGTGAAAGAGTAGAGCTAAAGGTCATTACCACACAAAGATGGAGTTTAATCACTTCTAGGTCCCATATAAGAAGCCTTTTTTTTATTGGTCTTGTGAAATCTACTCACATGCAATAGGCTGTTGAATGATAAACCCAAAATAAACTCTAACCCTTCAGCCTAAATAGTTGCCCTGACATAGTAAAATGTGGTGCCAGGATATTTTAAGTAATTTTTACTGTGTTAAAACATTTGTGTGAAAGGCATAGATGTGTCATTGAACTGTTTTAACAATTGAGGAGGCTGCACATGTATTTGCAGTTGCTCTGTGGTGCCCAAGAATAGCTGCACACTACTTTTGTTGCAGGATGTGGCTGCTGCATAAAATTGAAGCATCTGAGTGAATTTGCTGCTTCAGTGTTACCACTGACAATCTTTCATTCTCCTTTCTTCATGCAAAGTTGAGTGGTGTGTGTGCATAAGTGTCTATGGTTTTAAAACCAGACAAAACAGAATGTGGAGGTAACTGTAGTTGATAAATACATAAAAGTATGAACTGGTACTCTCTACATTGCAGGAATAAAAGCATCTGATGTCTATCTTGACCTGCTGACTCTAAGCATAACAACTGACAGATAATTCTACTGATTTTGACTGGAAACTTTTTAATATGTTATAGAGTGCATTTACATTAGTCTATTTAGGATCAGAATTTGTCCTCAAAAGACTAATTCTTCTGAGCTCTGACACAAAAGAAATATTTGGCATTGATCACATCTGTTCAATCTGATAAGATGCATAGATAGCCCAAGAACTGAAGCTACTGATTCATTTGCTCAGTAGTTTTCAAAGTCCAGTTCTCTTATTCCACTTACACATTTACTTGAACATTTTGCTGTACTTAGCCTCCCCTACTGCCAGGATAAAATGTGGGCAGTATAAGCAGACATAAAAGTTTATGAACAGAGACTTTGACTATTGACCATTCAAACTGGAAGTAAGAAGATGGAGCGAATCGTTCCTGGTGACTTTAGACTTTGAATCTTCATACTAATAAAAGGAAAAAGCTGATGTTCAAAGTGAGAAATACTTGACGTGTAATATTTAAGATGAGGAAAGTTTAAAGACCACTTGGATTGCTTCTAAGTGTTATCAGTGGTGGTTTCATTAGGTAGTTTAATTCTTACTGAAACAACTGAATTACAATTTTTGGTTTTAAGATAACAAGCTTTTGATGTTGCAGTGGTAAATACAATGGTTTGCAAGATGTCTGTTACAGTCCTTTGTGTGTTGTGTCTTGGACCTCATCTGTCCACCTATGCTTAACCCACAGGATAAGCCCTGGAATTTTGCTCTTGTTCTGATATTCTGAGGAGATTTAAGGTCCATCTCTAAATTAGAAACTCTGTAATACAGGGACTCTTTTTTCCTTTCAGGCTGAGATAATGCCATTGATGTTGATTACCAATAATTATAAACCAACAGAGGTTCAGCCGTTAAAATACGGTAGGTCTTCTACTTATACATCATTATAGAAACAATGCAGAATGTCTGTAATTTATGAAATCTTTTTCCTCAATCTGTGCTTCAGCTCAAGCCTTGACTGAGTCAGCTTTGCCCCAATTAAAGACTAAGTTAAATATAAGAAGTTCAAGACTTGGCTTGTTGTGAGAGAGGTGTCCAATGCTTTTGTGATGTAATTCTATGGTTTTCATTAGATACATAGATTTAAAAGATCAATGAATTATGCTGTTTTATCAGTACTGGCATGGTCTTTAATTTCCACAGTATAATATATATTTCTTTAGAAATCTGTGTAAACAGACTGCTGGAGCTAATTTTTAGGTTTCTGAGATCACTGTCATGCAAGATCACAAAAAGAAGCATTGCTTTGAACTGAGAATTTAGATTTTAATTAAGCCTCTCTTGTTGAAGTTGCTTATGTAATGATTAAGGCACTTGTATTTTGGTTCCTAAAAATAGGTTCAGAAATGCAGAGGCTGTGTTTGAGGTAGTTTCAATAGCACATGTGGGTTTTTAGGGTTGTGTAGATAAAGAATTTTCAAATTCAATTTTGTGCCAAGTGAAGCTACTGACCTTGAAAAAGCCATTCGCTTGACTAAAAATACATAGTTGGATATTGCAGTTCAGGAAAATACATTGAGGAGAAAAGGTAGTGATATTGAGATTCAGGCAACCAGTACTTCCCGTAGCTAAACTGTAACCCCTGGGTCATGTTTAGTAAGGGTTTGGAGCAAGGTGAGTAAATGACTTTGTGTACCTGGTTCAGTACAGTGTGATTCAGAATCAGCGTGTGATGTATGGATGTGTAAATACTCCAATGCCCATCTAAGGCATTTCCTCTGCAATCACTGCAATAGACTTGCAAAAGGGACGAATCTGATGCCTTTTAGTGGAGCTACAGGAGATATGATAGTCAAAAGGTACATTAGCCTGGGAGAAGTCATGATAAATCACTAAACAGATTCGTCATGGTGAGCACTTAAATACAGACATTTTAGCTGAATTTCCATTGTGCTCAGTGTGACTTCTCGTGTGTTTTAAAACTAGCATGTTTCCCAGTTTTAAGTTGTTCTGGACAGAAAGGATCTGCAATAAATTTATAACAAGAACAGGGATTTCTCCTGGGTTAGGATGGCAGCAGAAGTGTGTGCTTTTCTGTCCAGGAAGAGAATTTCTACATGTGCTGTATTATACAGAGTGTTACTTCTGGCTTAGATGAAGAGAGATGAACAACACTATGGCTGAGGCAATCTTGCACTTCAATGCTAGTGGTGCTTGCCTCATCCTCAATTACTCTTATACTGTATCACATATACCCAGCTGTTTTCCTTGCAGCTGAAGTGTGATAAACAGTGTATGATAAGCTGTAGAATCTGACCTGCCCTGGGTTGCAATATATATTGAGTTCAAACTCAGGATGCCATTGAAACAATTAAACCAAAATGCCCTGATAAATTAAGATTATTTAATTAACATCTGGTGACACATAAAGAAGTTGGAGCCAGCAGAATACAAAGAGGAGTAAGAGGAAAGTGTAGGGTCTGAGGTACGGGTGTGCTGCCACTTGGTGACAGCACATCTCATTGTGCCCTTCAGTGCCACTCCTGCCTGTCAGTGCTGCAAGAGCTCTTGCTCTGGTGAACCTTGCCAATGCTTTGGTTAATATGCCAGACACCTTCGAGCTTGTTGTGGCATCTCAAGCACCTCGGAATGCTTCCTACCCACATGGCAGTCAGAAGCTGGACTCGGCTCTCCAGATTGCTGTCAGCAGCCATTTCCGACCAGTCGTCCTTAGGTAACTTTATCCCAGTTTTTGGTTATGCTGATTGTGTTTGCAGTGCCAGGGAGTCTTCTGATGCCTTCACCTGTCATGTTCAGCAGGAGAACATTTCATTCTTTTCGGACCAGGTTGCTCAAAGGCTGAGGTGGAGTCTCTGTTTCTGTGGTTTGCTTGCTTCACCCTCCCAGTCCTGTGATTCTGGGGTTCTGGTATCTGAGAACAGTGCTTAGACCAATGTCTCCCCAGTTTCAGCTGGCATGGGGGAAGGCTTTGCCTAATTTTTGACCCAGACTTGCATCTGTCTTCTTTGGTAGAACCCAGTTTGACTGCTACTTTCCCGTGGAAGCTGTGCTCCCTTTCCAGGCTTTTCTGGAGGAGTGCTTTGGCATAAGACTATTGCTCTGAGGAGTGAGGAGGATTTTGTCAGGGGCTCTGTTCCCTCTGGCGTTGTTTCTTCTGCCTCTGAGCTCACAGGTTACTACAGTGCATGCATCTCACTTTCTCCCTCAGTAAAAAATTCTGAAATTCTTGTGACACCTCCATGCTCCTGCCAGTAATTGCTAAAATTACATGAAACTTTGTAACAACAAGCTGGGAAATTTGGCATGGGGAGGAGATTGAAAATTGCTGCCTCTCTGTAAGTCTTTTGTGTAAGTTAACATAGTGTTAACATGATTTTCCTGTAACTTCTCATCCGCTTGTGGTGAGAACTTCCTTTGATACAGATTGCTTTGTGCCCGTGGCAGATCTGAGAGCATATTCCTTCTGCTGTGAAGTTGGTACTTTCTGTTAGGAAATGGGAGGGAAAGGGGCTTGTTTGGTAATTATAACAAATGACAGAAGGGTAAGCACTTAACAGGGAATCCAGGCAGGTATTGCTCGTCAGCTGTACTGAACTCCAGAGTCAGCTTTGTTTTGCAGTCAGCTCTATCATTTTCTCTTATGAGTAGCTGATTTCTGTTCAGGCTGTTTCCCACAAAGCACTTTCTAGAAGACCTTAGAGCTATTTAGGAAGAGGTTGTATTTGGTCTCTAGCAGTTTCAGAAAGCTGAACCCTATTTTGCTTTGAGGATCTTTCAAACTTTAAAAAGAGAAGAGTTTTAGATGAACAGAATTGCGTCATTTTTTTCTGAAATGCTGAAGCACAATGTCTTCACTTAATTTCCAGCTGGGCTTGGGTGTTTTGCAATATGATTTTGCTGCAGTTGATACCAGCCTTAAAAAATAATTTACCTATTCAGAAGCAGACTGTTTTCAGCCCCAGTCTTGTACGTCCTGGGGTGGCACTTCAGGCACTGGCTTATGCTGCCTTGAGTACCTTTTAAGCCTGAGGCAGCACTGCCAGGATTAATCTCTGTACCATGGGATGTTACTGTATTTGAGGCTGCTTGGAGCTCCTGAGTGTTGCCTCTTCTTTGGCACACAGCCTGCTCCTTTCTCAGCCTTTCAAACACAACATCCACCATGGTATAGTTTGCCCCAAAACTGTGCTTTGAGCTCCTCTGGCAGTCTGCCCATAGTTTTAGATGATTTTGCTATGACTGCAATCACAGCATTGTGACTCACTCTGTAGCAATCCAAAGAAGGTGCTTCCTAGCAGAGGTATGCAGTGCAAATGCTAGAAAATATTCCTGCAGTACCACTTCTCTGTTTACAACTGGCAACATCCGACTTCAAATCTTCCTTGAGGAAATGATGGCATTTAAGCTGGGCTCATGTCTATAGCATAGAAGGAAATCTGTCTCTCCGTTAGCAGGAGCATGCAATAAATGCTGTAAATACTGTAAATGTCAAATCAGTGTCATCAGTGAGAAATGGATCATTAATTAAATAAGTATTAGGTAGCTGGTTCTGAACAGCAGAGGAACACTTGAAGAGCGTTAAACTGTTCCATAACTTTGTAAATAGTAAAAACTGCTTGAATACAGTAAGCAGTATCTGCTCCATATGCTGTGCATACATTCCACAAAGAAGACTTGTTCTGTGGTAACACCTTTTGTTGTCCTCTTCTGGCTGCTGACATCCCAAGTTTACTCATGTTTCAGCCCACGGTGTGGAGTGCAGATCATTGCAAGTCTTCCTCCTGAGGTGCTGTCACATGCCACACTTCATTTTATACGCCCACATATTGTTGTAAAACCTTTGGTGTAAGTAATATCATTAATTATTCCATATTAGAATAATAAATCCCGAACCCATCTTGTTGACCAAATGTAAGGAAAGGGTCCCATATTCCCATAGAGCAGGAACTACTATAGAAGGTGTTTGACTTCAGCCTCCCAACAGAGCTGGGGGACAGACCAAGGCTCTGGAGATTCTGACAAGTGCTGGAAATTATGAGTCTTCCTTCTCTTTCCTTTACTTCTATTTCATTTAAAAGTGGTGCACACTGGTGTTTTTAATTTTTTTAAATTAAGTTTTTGCAACAAGTCACATTGGGAAACACTTCTGTAACACCCAGATGGATTTAATCTCATTTGCATTCTCATCTCCAAATTTTGCAATCTGTGTTTGTTTAAAAAGAAAAAAATTAATAAAAAAAAGTTCAAAAAAAACCTTCTCTGAGGAGGTGTATCCAGGAGTAGAGCTGATGGCTTCACTTAGCTCTGTGCAGTCACTGGTGTAGTTAATATTCTGTAGTATTCATTATTTGAAAAAATAGCATCCATGCTGTTGCTGGGGTCCTCCTTTTTATCTTGTGGGTTGAAGTGCTATTTGCTTTCTCCCAGTCTTGCAGTAATTCCACATGCTCTTCAAAAATACATACCAGTATACATTGATTCATTATCTCACAGATTTCCATGTATCAAATAGTTGTCACAGAAGTTAAGAATTTAGGATTTTTATTTCTCCCATCTCCATCCCCTTTCTTTTTCTCATCTCCACCCCAAAAGTGCAAACGCACAAAGCAAGTGATCACACAGTAGTTGTTAGTCAAGACTGGTAAATGGAACTAGATATTCTAGAGAGGATACTCCTCATACATAAACCCATAAAAATCTCCTAGCATCATTTAATGAGCTTACTATGAAAGATCAAAACATGCATTGTGACACATGAGAGAGCAGAAGAGATCAACAATATCATTGAAGTCTTAACTCTGTGGCAACAGGGAGTTGTTAACATCAGCTAAGCACCTCTGCCCAAGAAATGGACAAAGCAAGCAACTTCTTAAATTTTTTTTTTCTTTAGGTTATTTTTGTCTTAAGTCACTCACCTCTTTCAGTAGAATATCAGTTGCTGTTTCTATAAACTCCTTAGCACTGTTGTTAGCTTCCTGCTCTTTGCTATTCAATCTGCTTACTCAACCTATCTTTTATACTGTGACAGCTACACCCTCATGTAATAATAACAACTTGTTTTTAGGCAGTGCAGTCACCTCAGTGATTTACCCAGCCGACTCACAACCTTACAAACCTGAAAACAGTGTTTTAATGGGACACTCTCTACCCTCTAGTTGTCTAATCTGTTAGTGGTATGTTTTCTGTGATTACAAGATCACTTCCAATACGGCTTCAAGGATCCATAACAAATGGTGTATAGATTTGCTATAGATCAATATGGTAAAGAATGTCAGTGTGAAATTGATTTTTCCCATTAAATTGAAATGATTCACAAAAGGACTTTCTCAATTAATCCACTTTGACAGTAGAATTTCTATATGCTTGTCAGACATTGAAACTTTTCTAATGGAGGTTCAGTGCCCATAATTAACAGAGAGTTTAAAATTGAAGAACTAAATTACCTTTTCACCCAGAGCCCTTGTGATTGTGGTTTCTAGTTATCTTAAGACAATGCATTTAAGTGACTGCCAGTTACTTGGACTTTTACCAGAGTTTGGGGGAAGCCCCTCTCGGTTCTTCCCCAGTTTGCATGGCCAGAAGCTCGAGCAGTTGCCTATTGCTGCAGAGATTGTAATTCTTTAAAAAGGGTCTCTCAGAGAGATCTTGCTGTCATGTTAAATAACCTTTCAATGAAGCCCAGCCTTGCTGGGCTGCTCTCAAGTGGCAGTGATTAGCAGTTCTCTGTGCTGTCACAGGGTTAAATGCAAAAAGCATGATGATCTTCTGTGGAAGAGTGGTTAGCTTTCATCTTGCAACATTTTTGTTTGCTCAATTACTTTTTTTCATTCCTTACTGACCTTTTCCCAAGTCAAATGAGGTGAGTTTTTTAGGGTTTTTTTAGTCAGAGACTTGAGGGCAAAAGTTTTCATCCCCTGGATATAAATCTTGATATAGACATACATCATATCATAGGGAAAAAAATGATTTATTGCTGATTGCCTAAGAGTTACTTAGGTAATGATCCCATTTAGTTAACTCTGTCCTCTGATTTGGATCACTGTCGTCTGTTGCATCCTCTAACTCTCCTGCAAGCTACTCAGTTTCAGTATGGTCCCTTCCAGTGTGAATGTCAGGCCAAAAACATTGACATTTTGTGTTTGATCTAGGTATTCCAGTATTATCAAGGTCAGCCATGTTTTGATAGAGGAAGTTAGACAAATAGAGGTTAGTTAAAGATTTGGGAAAAACACATAACTATAGCTTTTATGGAGCTTAATAGGTGCTGTGTGAAAATCCTTCCAAAGCTATCATGGTAAGGAATGCTATATAGGGTACTATAAAATATGCAAACAACTGACATCTGTGGGAGACCAATAATTTATTTTTCGTTTCAAAATTGAAAAGTAGTTGTATTTCCAAGTATCTAAAGGGTAAGGACTATTGCTGAAGGAGATGATCCTATCAAAAAGACAGGATGTTTCACAGGATGTAACACTGCTTAATAAGTGAAAATGTAGAGTGCATAAAACACTGAAATATAATTGCAGATCCTTAGACTTTGCCTGTGTGAACCAGGAAGTGTCTTTAGGTCTGAGAAGCCTCCAAGCATTTTTCTTTTTATTTGCTACTCTGGAGTGTATTTCCTTTGCTATATCCTGCCCAAGGATAACAGCAGTAAACCTTAGACCTGCCAGAGGGAATAAGGTGGTGTCAACAATTTCACTTTCCTAATGTCTGAAAACACTGGCTCCCAATTTTTGCTGGAGGCGTAAGAATGGTGCCAGATAGTTCAGTCACAGGGTTTAAAATCAAGATTTATTGGTTGATCTACATATATGGGTGACTGGCAGACTTTCAGTGGGAAGTCTGTGGAACAGTTCTTTATTGACAACTGTTTCTCTGGAAAAGGAGTTATCATGGGGTATTATAGGTTGAGTTGTGGAGGGTAAGATATAAAAGACTATAAAAGATTATTAGATCTCTGGGTTTTGTTATTAAGAATTCAGACTGATAGCAGTGAAGTATTTCCTTCCCTGAAATTATTTTTCATCATGTGAATCGGTTACATGGGTCCTCAACTATACTGTGAAGCTGGCAGTGGTTTGGCAACACTATTTGTGAGTCTAATAACAGCTGTGATGAAAAAGCCATTTCAGCAGGCCAATAGTAGTCTGCAGATTTGGAGCTGATATGTCAGAGCTTTACGCTGGTCTGAAGGCAGCTTTGGGGGTGGGGAGTAGAGAGAAAGGGTGTCTGGCCAGCCTGTGCCAGTGGTTGGAGAAGTGATCATCGCCAGTATCACATGTTTCTAAGAAAAGTGGGGTTTGAAACATGTAGTTGCAGATAAAAACAGAGATAAATTGGGAAATCTTTCTTCTACTTTTGTTCCTTTATGCCATAATTGTAAGATTTAAATTTGCACGCTTTTAAATGACATTCATTATCTGGGTATTTCCCAATGTTCTCAGTAAACATTACTCAGATGGTTAGCTGCAGTTATGATCTTTTCAATGATATAAAGCTGTTAAAAATCACCCTTGCAATTTTTTTTCTCAAGGAAAAGGATCTGGAATTGAGGTTCTGAAGACTATTCTGAATCTAGTAATACAACCCATATGAAAGTCTCCTGAATTCAGGCTCTAATATTTACACTTTGGGTAACTCTTGAAGTTCTTCTTTGTTCTTGAAGAACTTAACTGAAAAGCTGGGGAAACACTTGTATAAATAGATTTACTCTGGGTATGATTTTTTCCTGTAAAACACAAAATCACAGTTTTTGCAATTTATGCCAGTAATCTTGGTAATTTAGTTTGGTAATCTTTCAACTGTATGGCAACTGTGTCAGATAATAGCCTAAGATTTCTCTTGGAGCTCAATTATGGCACTATGAAGTATGCAAACAATTGAAATCTGTGGGAGACCAATAAATCCAAACTGTCCTATCAGAAAAAAAGAAGTCACTGGGAATTTGGATTATTGCAGATTATAAAGCAATTCAGAGTTGCACTACAAAACAACTTTTGCCTTTTTATTTTCTGGCACAAAATAAAAGACCATCTTCATGTGACCATCTTTAGAGTACTTTTTTCTGGCCTTTCTGACTGAAATATCCCTGTGTCTTGGCATGGTCAGACAATAAAGCTGGACAAGGTCCTTCTCTAACACTTCTGTCAAAATTGTGTGTCCTCTGCAATGAGTAGCACAAGTACTTTATAAACATTCTCTGACAAGACCCCTGCTGCATTACCTGGGAGTTCACCTGAGGTGCACATTTGGGTTTTAATGGTAAATAAATGCTTCCTCGTTAGTTATGGCTAATGTACAAGTGTAAACACTTGATCCAAGGCAGTCAGTTTTTAAGGTTATATGTGGTTCCCAAAGACTATACTGTTTTCAAATCTGTGTGGACTCTGTCCTTACTGTTAGCTGTTTAGAGGATGATTTATATTTCTTACTAGCTCTTGCAGAAAGCCTGTGAAGCTTTACGAACAGGAAATGTCCCTGAACGCTGAAAATTGCTATTGTGACTAATACTGCAACCATCCTCTTTGCAATTTATTTTATGGACTTCACTGTGTTACACACTTCCGTTGCACAGTGCAAGTGAGAACACTCAGCAAGGATTACTCTGAGCCTAACACTGGCACAGAGACAAATGCATCTCCATCTAGAGTAGCCAGTATCTTAAAAACACAATTCATCCACATAGGGCAAAACTTTGCCTCTAAATGAATACCTGATGCAGTTGCTGGAATACCTCTAATTCGGATGCCTGTACTCAGCAATTTCATAGCAATCTCCATCTGAGCAGTCTGTAGCCATCTGCTGTGTGCATCTTGCATGAACACAATTTTTGGAAGCTGTGATCACCGAAGGTTTGCCTCTTAGGCAGTTTCCAAACTCATCGTTTTGTCATTTTAAAATTGTGTACATATTATCTTCTGTGGTGTTACCTTAGATATACAATTCTATATTGCAGCTATAGACAGCCCAGGCACAGGCCACTGAGTCTACCCGGGGAAGTGATACACAAATAAATGATCTTTTGACAGACTTCTTGCTGGCGTTGTACTTAGCCCCAGAACCATGCTGATAGCATGTGCTGCTTTCCCCTTTGCTTGGTGCATCCTGACTCTGCACGAGGAGGACTTTGCTCTACTTACGATAGATTCAGCATTTTGCTCTTACCTGGGAGGAGGGCACAGGTAAAGTGTTCACATGTGACACTAGGAATACAGTAAACTCTGAACTAAGCCACTCCCACACATAATATTATGACCTTTATGGGTCTCATCCAACTTGGGATATTCCATAATTCTATGTGATTGCCCATTTCAGAACTTCAGTGGGACAGTGCAAATCAGAACAGTAACTTTCTCTTCTTCCTGAACTGCAGGAAAAAGTGACACAAGTCAGAAAATACATGTAAAAGATCACACAGAAGGTAGAAAACCATCTCCTCCACCTTTTTAGAGCCAAGTCAGAGTGAATCAATGGAATAGAAGAAGGCAGAAACTGCATTTTATTAGTTGCCACAATGGTGGGGGTTTGTGGGTAGAAAGGTGATTGGTGCCAGGGCTGGGCTTGTGAACAGGGTTTGAGGTGTGCTTGCATGCCAGGCTGCTGATTTTCACTGAAGCAGGAACGGAGTCTGCCCCAGTCCTCCTGGGCTATTCTGGGACACTGTTCTGCTGCCAACCATGATTCACCTGTTTGTGCAGAGCTCAAACCATTCCTGCTTATCAGCCTTAGTTAATGCCCACCGTAATGAGGTGCTCTCCCCACCTTCACATTCTCCAGGCACTGAAGTAACAGAAATAAAGCCTGTATGTGTGTCTTTTCACTGGGAAGGCTCTGGAGGCAGCAGTTACTCCTGCACTCTCACATGCTAGATTTTGATAAATATTGTCACTAATTCTGGCTGTGAAAAATGGGATATTTGCCCTGAGCAAGGTGGTGGGGGGAAGAACTTTGTTGCTATTACTGTTGCTTTTGCCTGTCAAGAAAAGGTGCCAAAATCCAAGATATTGATCAAACTTTTGAATTTTAGCACAGCACTGCCAGAAAAATATAAAAAAAGGTAATATTTGTTTTGGAAAGTGAGTTTTCCTCCACAAAAGGAGAGGAAAAATAAGATGAGAGGATGAATGAAGCTGTTTCTGGTTGTCTTTAGTTGTCACTGATGTCTTGTTTGCATTGTTTCTGTATTGGTAGATTGCTGTCCATCATCACTCAAGGAAATGCTTTTCATAGGGATTTTAATCACTTGATAGTTTTGGTTTGATATTCTGAAAATTCTTCTTCTGTATAGCAAAGAGAAGCCTGCGGCTGACAATCCTCTTGCATAAAAAGCTGTTGTTTCTTGTATTACCTCCAGGCACTTTACTTTCAGGACTATCAATGGGTAAAATATTGGTGGCAGTTTCCAGCTGCCACAAAGTGCTTAATTTTCCATCACCACAAGATATTTAACTGATTATCAGCCAACTGATATTCAACAAGCAATACATGTTTATCTGCTCAATTACAGCCCATTGGGCTGTTCAGGGACATGTCTGTGGTTAAATTCTTTACATAAGTGTTTGTGGTGATAAATAATTAATGTAATATTAGTACTGATCAGTAGCTCTGTTTGTTCTGTGACAAATTGGAAGGGAAGTGGCGGTGTTCTGTATTCACTTCCCCTTCAGCCCTGCAGTCATTCAGGTGTCAGTCAGTTCTGCTGGAAGTTAAACAGCTCCACTAAATGGGAAACCTGTCTTTGCTGTCTCACAGTTTAAGGTCAGCAGCAACACAGTAAGTCTAACTTAACTTTTTTATTTTGTACTTGCTGGTCAATAGGACAAAATCAACAAATATACCAGTGCATACATTTCTCACATTCCGTCAGTGAGCTGACCTTAATTTCTAGCCTTTTTCAGGGAATTCACTGGATTAAATACTGGAGTTATTAACTGTATGCCAGAGAAGGGGTGTAGTTTCTGGACATCTTCCTGGAAGATGCACTGAGAACAGCAGTGTTCTCCTGGCGTGCCAGCATGGATTCCTGGTCACCCTCAGCTCTCCTGGGGAATCTACTAGGTATTTATATTTTCGGAAGAGGGCTAGGAAAGCCTTGAAGGAACAGCCCTTTCACAGCTCCTTTTCTTAAGAGAAAGAGGTTTGATATTGTGTTCCCTGCTTACAAGCGCTTGCCGAATATGATCTTGTAATTAATCTTCCTCCTTTTTCCAGTTTGTGATTTCCTCAGATTTGTATACTCAATCAAAATGCATCTGAGGCACCTGTGTGGGATTTTCAGTCCTCAGGGGCTGAGAAGCACCAAATTCCATGTCAGAGTGAAGTTCCTAGGTATGTTTTTATTCCTTCCTACTTGAAGAATGATACTAGCTAGTTCTAGATATGGATTGGCAATTAATTATTGTGGACTGAAATCACAGCTGCATTTGGGACAAAGTTGGAATGTATTTATTGGAAATGAAAAGTACTTTTAGCTGAAAATGATTTGTCAAATACCAAACCCAGGCTCAAGACTGCTGCATTTTTGCTGCACTTTGGTTTAAGTTTGCTGGTTAAGCTTTGTTACTTAAAGTATGTTCTTATGTGGCCTATCTGCATGATGCTGCCCTGCTGTATGCCATACCTGTGAAGGATATGTTAAACCATGGGGCTACATCTGTTAAAAAAAAAAAAAATTAAATATGAGAAGGATGTCTGAGTGAAAAGTACTTACAGTGAATCTGAAACTGCAATAAAATCCCTTTGCACTGTAAGCATGCAATGAGGTGATTTTCATGGCTATATACACTTGGAATTAACCAACAGGATGCTTCCCATCATAGCTTGTAGCTGGAGGGGTGGTTGTACCAGCCGTAGGTATATTTTGAGGTGGTAGCTAAATGTTCTGTTCTAATTGTCACCAACGAGGTTGGGATCAATACCTCTAAATCAGATAGAGGCAGTTCTGACAAAATGGCCTGGTTACCCTAAACACCTCTCAGAATGACCTTTTGTTTTGCCTTTTGACTCCAGGACATCATGAGATTGCTGGGTTAGGGAGAGGTGCTGCTTCTTGAGGGTAGGCAGGCAGCATAAAATGAGTAAAGCACACTGACTTTATAATCTGACCAGCTGTGGCAGCAGCATGGATTACTGGCCTGGTGCCAGTGACTTGTGGCTCAGGTAGTTCATCAGCCAATATTCAAGCTGTCCCCTGCCTGGCATTCTAGGAAAGTGATTTTTGAATGCCTGTTGTCCTTCCCTTCACTAATAAGCAAAGGAAATTCAACAGGGATCTGTCTGTCTATCCTGCGACTTTTCCATTGAATTACAAACCTTGCCAGAAGACTCTCAGCAGGTCTACAGTAGTTGGTGAAGAGTGCCTTGATGAAGTCCAAAACTGGGAATAATAGTGAGGATATCATGCCTTATCCAAGCTCATTATCCCAGTTGCTCTGGAGAAAGAAAACACATTTAGACAGGCTGCTGAGCAGATGGCAGAGATGTGGCACATGAACAGGAACTGTACATCCTTAGGCAGCCTGCTTTTGGTGCTATTAATGGGTGTGAGGACGAAACTGATTTCCCCATCTGACAAATAAAGTTGTGAAGTGGTTGAAAATCTCTCCTAGGTAAAAACACTGAAAAAAATTTCAGTTTAGTCTGGTGAAGGACCACTGATACAGTAACTTCAAAATATTTGTTTGGGGTTTTTTTTCCCTACACTTTTCTTTACATATTGGAAAATAGTCACTGCAGGATTGAAGGTTCAGGTTTATTTGCATGATGCATCCCAAATCTTGCATATGCAATACAATAGTTGTGCTCCTTTTGTTGCTGAAGGTATAAATCACTGGTGATGCTTATAGGTGCAGCCTACCTGTCCCCAGTGGGATCAACAACACTGGAGAAATATCTGTTATATCTGTGGAATTCCAGAGTGCTGTGATTCCTTTAGAGATAGGCCATGGACCCAGACAGAAGCTGAAACTGCATTATTCCCCTTCACACAGGTAAACAGCCCGGGTCTGGCTGACTGTGAGGGGGTGAGGGTCCAGGTATAATGGAAGGTAAGGATTGCCACCCACTGAGGCACAGTGGCACACCTAGCACATGTGTGGGGAAAAACCTGTTGATGTAAGCTTCCTGCCAGGTGATTAACCTTTGAGTTTTATTTTATGTTGGCTATGGATACTTCAGATTTGTTACTGTGTGTCACCAGGTACATCATAAATTGTGTATCAGAACCTTTGAATTTATTGATTTTCTGTACATAAGGAATTTCTCTTTCCAATACAGATAAAATAAATGCAAAATTTGCAAGATTTTTCAATTCACAACTCATTCTCAAAAGTATCAGATCAAGCTAGATATTTTTTCTTGATTAATATTCTGTTGTTCCAGTAACATTCCCCTCTACCGGAATGAGTGCCAATTTGATATGACCCTGTGCCGTGACCTTTATATGTCAGTTTTTCTCAGTTTGTAAAGAGAAGATTAAATCTTCCAGATGAATCAGTCACCGTTTTTAGAGTACTTTGAAGTATTCACTGTAAGGTGCTAGCACAGAAGTGTTGGGCATGGAGACAGTGAGAAGTGGTCAGAATGTTCTTATCAGCGCTTATTAATCACCATGTAAATTTATAGTGCTGGGCAAACATTTCACAGTGATAAGACGTCTGTTTTAGCATCAGACCTTTGCTTTAGCATTTAGGCCTCAGCTTTAGTGCTCACCAAGCCGTAGGATCTACGTGCCTCACTTCCTGTCATGCCTTACTGCATCATTTGCACTCTGCAGAATGTGCTTGTGGAAAAGCAGAATGAAATTTAAACTTGCAAGATCTTCTCATAAAACATTTCAGGGCCATGTTACTGACAAGTCTGTGCTACCTATTGTGGATTGTCTTTTAAAGGTAAAGTTAATGTAATATACATCCTGAATGTCTCTGTTTGAGGTGTGTTGATGTGCTTGCTCCCAGAAGAAAAATGCAGATGTTATTTTTCTGTTAGGAGCAGGTGAGTGTAAGCAGAAGAGCAACAGAGTGGGATCCCTTCTAGTGGATGCTTTGTGCCATGATGTATAAATTCTCAGAGAGATGATCTGTGGGAGGAGGGTGTGATGAGACCACACGGAGAGATAATGTAGCAGGGGAGGAGGCACAGGCTGCTCAATGCAAGAAGCAATCTGGGAAAGCTGTAGACTGCGCCCCAGAGCAGCAGCTGGCATTGCAGGTGGGCTTCATATCATGGAATCTCACACCATTTCTCTTAGGTTTTAGAACTGGAACGTATCCGAGATAATTGTTTTTAAAGAGGTGTGTTCTAGGTTTTCCCTGTAACAACAAAGTGAAGAAAAATGTCTTGGAAAGCAGGACTGATCTCTGCTTCTCAGTGCAACATGGCTTCAGATAGAGCTCAGGACACTTTTCTCAGCCTTGTGTGCCTGACTGCCAGGTTGCAAGAATTACTATTTATTTCTCTGAAGCCAGTGAACTTGACCTTTGAAAGACTGCAGTGGTATGCTACATGAAAGGGCCATGGGGTCCAATCAATCAATAGCTATTTTTTCCTCTGCACCTGTGAGCTGCCCTTTGGATGGGAATAACTTGAAAAGACTTGCTCTTCAGTACAGAGTGAGAGGTTCACTCCTAATACACACCATGTACCTCTATGATGTGCTTTGTATGTAGTGAGTCATGATACTATTCTGATGTAGGGTTTTTCCTTGTCCCTGACTGGGACATCTAAACAAAATATCATGGATTTACAGAAGAAAGAGATGAAGTTGGTGTTTAAATGAGGATTAAGACTGGTGAGTTTCTATACATGGCATCTGGATCTGGGACATTGCCTGTGTTTATACTGTGTAATGTGTTGCCAATTCTGGCAGCACATGCAATGTTTACGTCAGTGTGCTACGGAGTTGAGATCCCCCTACAGAAAGGCTTTCAGCCCTGATGTGATTCACTGCTTCCAGGGCTGCCCTACCTGGGCTTGCACAAGGTGGGCATATCAGGTCAGACCCAGCCTGGCATCTCTGCAGCAGGGTCATGTGCATGTCCCCCAGTAAACACCTAGTGAGGCTTTGTTCTAAAGTTTGAATTTGAAATTGTGAGATCCCTGCACAGGATATGAGGCATTAATCATCATGAGGCTTGGCCATCATTAATTCTGACTAGACAGTCTTGGAACCTGCTCCTTCTTTTTCACTACTGGACCTGGGGTGGCAGGACAGGAATCACAGTGCCAACAGCACTGCTCGTTTGGGAATACTAAGGATAGATTGTCCATGATGGAAGGCAGCAGCTTGCAATGTGGCATACTTGCACTTTTTCTGTTAGATTTGGCTCATTCTTTCATTAGCAGTTTTTGTTGGACCTTCTTAATTGTTATTTGCATCTGCAGTGACTGTCAAATAAAGGCCACCCAGGTTAATGGTGTTTACCATGTGCTAGTGAGAAGTGAACCTATATTTAATGAACAAAATGTTGTGTAAAGTGTGTCACTGTACTGGCAATATTGTGCTGCAACCTGTGTTGTTATCATCTTGACGCCTGTGTGTGTTCACTTCTCTCTTCCTTCTTGTCATGACCTCTGTGACCTTGTGCTTCAGCATTGCAGTGCCAAACTGTGGGAAGGAAAGCATGTAAAAATTCATGTCTCATTAAAGTTCATCCAAATGGAAGGAAGAACTGGGACAAAACCCAGCTGGAATCTTTGTGGAGACAAATTCTGGGTTCTAAACAGATTATCTGTGTCCTCCCTAACTAACCTTCCCGTCCCTATGTTTCCATAGCCAGACTTGGGTTTGACTTTCAGATGCAGAGATCAAGGCCAGCATCTCCATGCCCTGACAGCTGGAATGGATCCATCATTTTAGTCCATCTGAAATGATGAAATCTATCAAACTTCATCTTGTGCTAAAATCTTTAGCAATCTTTTCCTTTTCTGATACTGGCAACATAAATAGTGTTTAGTAGAATAAGAAGCAATGAGCCATATGCAGGTTAGGAAAAAAAAAGGTGGATTATATTCCATATATTTTATGCAAACTATTTAGGATGGACAACTTTTGCTTTCTTAAGAAGCAGCACTTCTGGAACTGAAACCTGTTCATACGTTGCTGCTTTCTCTGGCAGAGATAGACAGATAGACACAGTCACCTCTGGCAGCTGTTTTTCAGTTGTGTTTTGATTGTTCGCTTTTAGCAACAAACCATTTCTGGGCTGTAGGGAGATAGTGATCCAGACAGGGACAGGCAGGAGGGCTGCCTGAGCCCCACGCAGCGCAGTCACACGGATTTGTGTGCCCACAGGCTCCGTCCCACGGCCGGCGGGACGCAGCCTGGGAATGCACAGGCACGCTTCACAGCTGCTGAAATCCTGCAAGGTTTGTTCCAAAGCCACACTTCTTGCATAACCAGGAAGGAATTAATCAACCTACCACGGAAACGGAGTTCAAGGCTTTCTGCACAAAATAGCCGCGGTAGGAGTGCCGTGAATGTTGTAAAAGCAAGGCAAAGGAAACAGGCTTTGGAGAAGGACAAGAATCTGAAGAGGTAAAGCCACCCGGCAGGTGCTGAAACGCGGGGTGTCAGTGTGAGGAGAGCAGAGGAAAGGGAGGCCATGCAGGAAACGCGGGCGAAAACCCTGCGGGGTGATTATGGCCGGTGAGAATATCCTGTGGAGCACAAAACACCGCGGAGCTCGGCTGCGCCTCGGAAGCGCGGAAGGGGCCCCGGCCGGGCACTGCTGTCCCGGGAGCGCCCTCTGCTGTGCGCCGAGCGGAACGGCGCCCCGCTGCCCGCGCCTCGGCCGCTCGGAAACACCCCCGGACTGAGACTGCACCGGCGGGAGCGAGAGGAGCCCGCGCAAATGGACTTAAATGTGTTCTAGCTCTGCATTATCTTCATTGCAATGAGCTTTCGCCAAGAAAAGGGAGCTGAAAATCTTTAACGGGATCATTCAGGAGGCTCCCTCTCTACAAACAATAGCAAAAATTCTTTAATGTGCTTATGCTTCAGTATGTGCAGCCACAGGTGCACCCACCATGTTCATGAATTAGAAGTGTAGCAACTGTAGTCAGTCGTCAGTCTTTCACATTTAGGATCCTGGAAGTTTCATGGAAAAAGTCTAGGAATGTTTCTTACACTTTCAAGAGGGTTTTTTTCAATATTGTTCTAGTAACTACTGGAAGTAAGGAACCTACTGTTATGCTTGTTGGGGAATTGTTTCATGCCCTGCTATTTTCTGCTTTTTATAAATCATGGTTTCCCTTTCCAGTGATTTTTTCTTGCTGTTTTTACTCAGGTACAGACCTAACACCTGGACCCTGTTGTGTCTGCCACCGGCTATGTCTTCAAGGAAGTGTAAGGCTCATTAGCTTTTTTCCAACCTCAGATGTGCTCAGTATGCTCCCACACCACATAACCATCCAGTACTGAGCCTGCCCCAGTCAGCAAGACATCCTAGTCCTACAGTGTGCTCTACTTAATCCAACCAATCAATACTGACAACTCTGAGAATCAGGAAAGAAATGTCAGGTAATTAATTCTGAGCACCTTCTAATTACTGCTACATGAAAAGCAGAGCATGTTAGGCTGGTTTTCGTTTTGTTCAAAGACTTCACAGGACAAACTGGGACTTTGCCCGGAGGGCAAAGACCAGGCCTGGAGGGGAGGCTGGTACCGAACTGAGACTGACAGGGAAGGGGGACCCTGAAGGTAAATTTGGCATTGAAAAATGCTGAATTTGCACATCCCTACATTCTTTTTAGAAACAAGTCCTATTGCCATCACAGCTTTTTAAAAGGAGGCATCAATAGAATACATAACCCAAGGGTTTTCACTAGTTTAAAATGCCAGCAGAGACTTGGGAGAAGCAAATCTGCTTTGGGATTTTCCAGTATTTGAGGCACAAAGCTCATGGACTGTTTTATTTATCTGGTAAAATGGTGCACAAGGATTTTTTGTGGCTTTCCTTTTTCCTCTGTAAAATGAACATCTTTAGTAAAGAAGTCCAGGTCCAAAGAGGTTTGGGGAATGTTAAGAAACACAGCTGGGCTGCATTTTATAATAAAACAGCACAAAATCCAATCACGAAGAGTAGGTGGAAGATGATATCTGTAAGAGAAACACAGAATATATGTGAGTACTTCCCTGTCAGCTCCCTTTCACCTTCTCTTCCCACCCCATTCAATAAAATTGCTTGCCCTAATGTGGCTCTGTCAACATATCAAATGTTAACACATAGACTTTGAGAGGTGTGTTTCAAACCCTTTCCAATCAGAAATGCTTTCAGGCACCCCTATTAGCCCAGTAGAACATGATTGTTCCTTTTTGGGAAGAGGGTGTGACAATTAGAGAAAGTATTTTTCAGTATTAGGATTTATTGCTATGATTTTATTGTCCAGTGTGAGGGATGTGCCAAAAGAAGGAAAACAAAGTATATAACACTGGGAAATAAAATCTGATTTTGAAATATTCACTCTTCTATCAAATTTACTAATATTTCAGTTTTTTTCTTTGAGCTGTGGATTTTATGTTGACAAAGTGGGATTGATAGTTTCATTGTCATACTTTGCTGTTTACCTGAGAGTGTGTAAAATCTGGATAAACCTTTGCCTGTATAAAAGAGGAGGAAAAAGATTACATTGGGATGATGTTTAAAGCAGGGCAAAGTGCACCAGCGTGCTTTGTAAGAGCAGAACAGAAAATATTTGCCACATTTTGAAATTCTGAATATTCCTTCCTCTTGGATTTACTGTCTGAAGTTATAAAAGCATCCTCAGTTCTTTTATCTTCTAACATTGATGGGGGTTTGCTGGTACAACATAATGGATTATAAAATTCTGCTCTAGGTGTATTTGTAATATTAAATTGGCTTTCAGATTGGTGTGGATGCAGTTGATAAACTAGTATAAAGGGCTCTAGTGAAAACATGGTTTGTTCCAAGGACTTATTTCAAAAGATGAACCAGCTCAGAGAGAAATCCCTGGTGCCTGCAGGAGGCATCAGTTAGAGGAAACAGTTGTTCTACAGTGGGGAAGGCGATGGCAGTGCAATCAGGGTGTCAGGAGGGATAGGCACCGAGCATCCCCACAACACAGGAAGGTGTTTTGGATATGCTGAAGTACGGACCCTCAGTGTAAAGAAAAACGTTCCTGCTGCTCCTGACCTCTCTCCCACTCCCGTGCAACCTGTCAGAGCATGTCTAAGCTGCTGCTGAGGTCACAGGCAGGTGAACAGAGCTTTCACTGCCAGCTCGGTGTGTGAGTGGTTTGGCCATTTATCATAAACGCCAAAGGGGTGCCTTGACTCACTTGGCAAATGAGGAGATTTTCACTGAGCTCTTCTGCCGGAGCTTGGAGGGGACCAACTTCTGTTCTAGACTCCTGCTGCCTCAGGGGAAAGGGGTCTGGCAGAGGGCTTTGGCTCCCTCTGCTTGCTCCTATGCTGCCAGCTTCATTGCTTCCCGAAGGGAGAAGCACCCCATGAGCCCAGTCACTTACTGCGCACGGTGATCTCCGCCACTAAAACACCTCCGGTTTGTTCCGCGCGCTGTTTGCGTTTGTCACATGTCTCAAGAGAGCAGAGAGAAAGCCATGTATACCAAAAGAATTAAAAATTATAAAAAAAAAAATATCCAGGCACAATTCTCGTGTTTCCAACCAAGGAAATTGCTGCATATTTTCTAGGCACTTTTTTGTTTCTGCCTGTATTTCTAATTATTGGGGGTTTTAGTGCAGGAGAGTTTTAAGGAGAGTCTTTACAGTTCATTTTCTGAAGATTTTGGTGGGCTGCCTTTCCCACCCTGCCTTAAACAAAACTCCTGTCAAGAAGGGGGAAATTGAGCTCCCTCTGTTTAACCCCTGACCTCTGTGAAGGCTTCTGTGGTTGTTTATTGCTAACGATAATTGTTGCCCCTTGGGTAGAAACAGGAAGCACCAAATCCCTTCCATATAGATCAGCTCATGTCCAGCACTAATGATGCCTGTCACAGCTGACAAGGTCTGTACTGGAGGCAGTGCTCTGCACATTAAAGGTCCTTGTCCATCTCCTGACCTTTGCAGATCCCCAGCTGTGGGCATTTTTATTACAAACTCAGCATGTGGTAATTCTGGTTATGAGTTGCTTGTAAGCACAGACCACCAGCTTGGTTCAACCTTAATTGCAGAAGACCACCAGCTGCATTTTTGAGTGGGAAGTGGACTCGAGGGATGTCAGCCTGATTGAGCAATTATCCTGTGCTGGAGGGTGAGGTGGGAATTCCACACAGTGCCTGAAAGGATGATGTAGATGTTTGACAGTACTGCCAGAAGGGCACATATGAAGTAATGGGTTTGTGCTTAACTCTGATCTGTGCCTGGATAAAAAGTAGAAGAAATCTTGAAAAACAAAATCTGAAAGTTTTTTCTGTTGCTTTTGAAACTTAGAATTTCTAACAATGAGTTTTTGTCAAACATGCAAATTTCGCACAAGTCAGTTCCCCCTGCTTGGCACTGAGGCTGTATAATACAAAATGCTGCCTTAATTTGGCTCCTGGACTGAGAAAGGAGTTAGAAAGAAAAACTGGGCTCATCAGGAGTGATGCTTTCTCTTCTCCAGCAAGAAATATTTGTTGTTGAAATGACAGCATATTGGCCAAGGAGTATTTTAGGCTTTCATTTCAGGTTAAATAAAACCTGATTTCATTGCATGAGAGAAAGAATGGCAAAGCTCTGACTTGGTGAAGGGTGGACAGAGAAGTCTTTAAAGAAAGACATTTTGTGAGCACCTGCCCATGTTAAATTATGTGCCTGTAGAGCACTCTCACCATTCTCCCACCTAAGGACACAGGAACCCCCTGTTCTACCTCAGTTCCTGCTCCAGAAACAGTTTAGGTAGTTTATGCAGAATAGGATGGCTGCAAGAACAATCCCTTACTGCAGCATGGCAGGGAGGATTTTCCTTGGGAAGGGGGACTAAGCCAGGTTCTCCCACTGCCCCCAGGGTGCTCTTAGCACCGAGATACTTGGTAAAATGGAAAAAGCTCAACTTTCTTCTTTTTTTCTAGGCTTGTGTTTAACTGTAGCTGTTTGTCAGATAGGACTGTAGTCTGGGATATCAACAAGAGCTGAGTTTTTCAATGGCTACCTTATTTCTCAATGAGTTTAAACAAGTTTCCCAATGTTGCCTGTGGCATGACAGGGGTCGGGGTGCAGAGCTGGGCCACTCGGGTTCACACACTGCAGTGCCTCCATCTGCTGAGAGCCCTGGCACTGGCTCTACGCCTGGCACGCCCTCGGGAAGGGCTGGACATCCTCTGTCTGAGTGTGGCACTGTGTGTTTCTGCAGCAGAGAGGCCTTACCACGGGGCAGGAGAACTTCTCGCTGTCGCAGACGTGCGTCTCACAGTGCAGCCAGACCTTGGACAGCTTGGGGATGTTGCGGAAGCGGAAGGCGTTGAACTGGAACGTGGCCCGGTTTGTTTTCCCGTTCTCGTGCACAAGGATGGAGTAGTCTGTGGCACACCTGTGTTGTGTGTGGAGAAGCAGTGTCAGAGCCCCCATGGCTTCAGGGAAATACCTCCTGAGGTGACAGTCTGGTGAAAGCATTTGCCCTGCTGTGGGCCAGCTTTTCCTTTACTTCCTTATACACCAGCTTTCCAGTCATCCACAGGGCTGGGCTGCATAGAGGTGCTCCCCTGGGTCCCACCAGTACCTACCCCTTGGTGATCAAAGGCCAGTGGATCTGGTAGAAATACTCCGAGGAGGGAGTTGCCCAACAGTTGTTGAGAACAACTTTAAACCTGGTGAGATATAAACCCCAGATTAGCAAGGAATGTCCCAGTTTTCAATTTATTACTCATTCCTCCTTCCCTTGCCTACCTGTCACTTAAGCCCTTAGCTTCCACTCCAGCAAATATGTCAGAACCAATTTCTGATGTTTCAACGACAAAGGGGGCTTCCTTTATACTTGAGAACTTGGCATTCTTTGAAAGACAAAGACAAAGGCATCACACATTACTTGTAACATGCAAAGCAAGGCATGATTCAACTTCAGACATCATTGGAGAGACTGACCCCAGAAATCTGGGATCTTATAACCTGCAGCCTCCAAACTCTACACTGGTAGTAGGACTATTGCAAACCCAAGATGATAGTTAAAAATCTTTTTGTTAATATTTGGCCTATAATAATGATAAGCGACAGAACTTGATGCTGTTTGGGTTGTAGTATGTGTTGTATCACAGCATGGGTGGGAAGCAAGCTTGCTGCTGCTGCCTCTGGTGGTGGGGAAGGCTGGTGAGAGAGTGGAGATGACCGTACAGAATGAGAATGGAGTTGGGGCATGGCTACGTGTTGAGGAAAAGGAATGAAGACAAGCAGAAATCACAAGAAAAAAGCCAGCCTGCTGAACATGGAGCAGTGTGGTGCTCAGGTGAGACGTTTTGGTTACAAATACACTGAAGTGCCTACCTTAAATCCCACTGCTTCTCATTGGGGAAGATGGTAACAAAGCTAGCACCAGAATTATACAAAGAATAACTTGTTTAGTCCTAGCATTGGTTTACGTGGTGGTAAATACTCCTTTTACCTGGCCTACAGTTTTAACATAGTATGTTCCTAGTTCTGGTTTTTCTAGCTCTGCTAAAATAGTGAGGCTTTTTTGGTGCTTTTGACTGTGCTTTTGTGGAGAAAAGACTCCAAAACCAGGAGCTGGCTGTTCCAGCAGTGCAGTGGCGCTGTGGAAAAGGAGAGAGATGCTTCAAAAGATCTGCCTGATATCAAGGGACAATATTTTGTTGGCAACAAAATTCCAGTATGACCTAAAGATCTGTGGGGTACATAAAATATCTGTCAGGTGAAAGGACCACGGAGAAAACTGCAAGAGAAATGCAAGGAGCTTTGCTGTGCCTATAGAGGCCATGCGAGGCCATGCAAGGCCAGCAGTACGTGCAGATTCATGCTGCTCTTGCAGTGGGACTACAAACAAGTTTTGCTTTTTCTTATAAAACCTGTCAGCAGGTTAGAAATGTACCTCTCAGCAGAAAAATCTGCCTGATTTCGAGGGATTAGAAAAGCAGTTGGCATGTATCTGCTCTGTTCACTTCAAGTATATCCCTGTTAATCAGCAGAAAGAAAAACCTCTGCCAATCCCACTGCAATTATCTGTTCCAGGCTAGTACTGTGCTCCATGACACATAGAAGTCAGGAGCAGCAGCCCTGTTTTTTCCAGCTCTTTGGCTGAAGCTTTTGTAAGGTGAAGGTGAAAGCGTGAGTGGCAAAGAGCACTTACAGAATAGAAGTTCAGGGACAGTTGACTTTCAAACGAGCCGGAGCTCCCATTCTTCACATGGACAGTGGCCACCCTGGGGACGGGACAAAATTCTGTATGAATGAGGTGTGGTGATGAGGACAGGGTGAGACACACTCCCAGAAGAGGACATACCTTTGGTCAAAGGCAGCCTGGTTCACCAGGTAGTTGGCATTGTATGTGCAGGTGAATGAGTAATTCACAGGCTGGCTCTTCACAATCACTGAGGAGTCATTGGAGACGATGGAGTTATAGAAGTGATAAACGGGATTCTTGAACTGTGGATGGTGAGACGGAGAAATGTGGGCAGTACTGAGTCTTTGAGGCATCAGGAACATACTTTGAAACATGAAGACTCTATCTGGTGTCAAAACAGCCTCCCCAAGGAATCACGGTTTGGTAGCTCTTTATATGCTGTGCTGCCTATTCATATGCCTTACTAAACATAAGTAAATGAAGTTCTGTGTAATACAGGTGCAAGTGAACAGCAGACTAATATCACTAAGCCTGTGGTACTTTGCCTGTAACTGCAAAGCACAGCTGTGTGATTCTTCCTTCTCCTTAATACTGCAGTTTGACTCCTTCCATCAGCACCTAAAGCTTACACCAAGCTGAAGAGGACAGGACTCTCTCAAGTGACTCCAGCAATTTTCTGTGTCAGAAATGCTGACCTTCATAGTCTTACCTCTGACTGTGTCCCACAGTATGATTTGTTTTTAGGTGACAGGTCTGGGATTGTGAATTGGTAATATCCTGAATCGTGGATCCCATTGTAGCAAATGCCGCCAAGTGCCAGCTGATTAACCTCCCATCCATAAGGACACTCTGGAATTCTGGTAATGATGGTTTTAGGATAGCAGTATACTAGGATTACATCTGAAAGGAAAATGATACACCTGGAGTTATTCAGTGGTGATTTCCTTTCAAAGAGGTGGGTCTGCCCACTTACTTTCCATTGGGCTTAACCTTCTGTGAACAGAGGTGTGTGCTGGCAGGTCCCCTAATGAGAGCAGCTTTTCCTGCGCAAAACTGACCTTTAGGTTGTTAAATTCTGTCCTCTTTGGAAGAGTTTGGCCTTTGCCTTCTAATCAATGCAGAACTTTGTAAATTTTTTATCTTTATGGAATAACTGATTGAAAAGCAGAGCCACTGCTGGGAAGCCTGAAGTAAAAAAGGACTGCACTGAAATATGTCTCATTAACTTTTGCTGCAAAGCTGGCTTCTGTAACACCACTGACTCTGTAAAAATAATACTGGTCAGGTTGTTTGGTAGGCTTTGTAGATCTGCACTGTTTTGTACTGGTGTACAGATCTTGGCCACAATAGATATTCTGCCCTTTCTCTTCTTGGACTGGAACTGTAGTGCCAGCACAAACTGAATTTTTCCAACTGTCAAGTCAAAAGCCAAGATCTAAAAATGAACTGAAGAACTAGGCCCACTAACAACAATAGGAAATGACCCAAACTCCCAGCCCTGTTAACAGCACTGCTGTGTGTTTCCAAACACAGTGATTGCTAATACAGCCATGAATGTTGAACATCATAAAATAGAGACCGATTGCTTCATGATAGCAGAACTGGATATTTTTCCCAGGCAGAGCTAATTTGAATGTCTGATGGAAATTTACAGGGCAAATATTGACTAACCATTAGTAACCTGAAAATTGAGAAAGTCTTCCAATTACTACAGTGAGAAAAAAAGGCACCCTGCCTGGAATTATTCAATTATTTCTTTTAAAGCCCTTGCCACTCTCATTTTTTATGCTAAAAGCCTCATTTTGCAGCCTTTCCATGTCTGCTAGGGAATACTCAGGGAAAGACCACTAGAGACCTTAGCAACTCACTTTTTTCTAGTTAACAAACCTTCAGCACATGCAAGCTGACTCTGCTTGTGTTAATGCTCAGATTTATAACTGGCAACTTGACAGCTATGAAAATTCCTGCAGTTCAGAGAAACTGCTTGTGCAAATAAAGGTACTCAAATAAATGGCTAGAGGGCCAAATACTTTAGATAGACCATGAAATGACTGACAGTAATCTGACAGCAGTCATGCACTAAAAAGCAAACAGTAAATTGAGGCGTATTCCAACACGTTTCTAGAGCACATTTTGTAATTGTAGTGAAATCTACATTACAGGTCTGTCTGGTACCAGATTACTTCAGTTTCTAGGCAGTAATCAGTGTGCAATTAGAGCCTTATCTTCAATGATTTTTGTATTTTTCTTCCTTTAATATAACAGTGTGGTTCAGGAGTTCAGCCCAGCACATTCAATCACCACTGGCCGTCTGACTGTAGTCCGTGGGACTAAAGCCCAGTTTGGGCAGCAAGAACCTGCGGCATCTAGCCTGTGCTATTACAGAAAATTTCTAATAGTTTTTGTTTTCTTTGCCATTTTATGCTTTTGTGATTAACTTTCTTGCACTATGGTTATTGCACAGGGTTAAGTATATGCCTAATTCTTTATGGGGTTAGGACTTGAATGGTACATTCTTTACGGTGCTAGCTCAAAGCAGATCAATAAAGAAATGTAAGGATTAGCTCTACAGAATCCACAGTGTAACTTTCTGAAGGAAAACCTTTTGGTTTTGAATGAAAAACCCTTTGGCAGGTTAATTACAAGAGAAGATCTTAGGAGACTTAAGTTATTTTACCTGCTTTATTTGGGCTGCAAGGCCCCGCAAGAGCTCGAGCCAGGATGACCAGCAGATAAATAGCAAGAGTCACCATTTTGTGCAATGATCTGAGGACACAGGAAATAAAAGCTGAAAATGTCTTTAAAAGTGGAAATAAAAACAATGCATTGTCTGCAGTCCTGAACTTGTAGCTACGGCTAAAAATGTCCTTTTTGCAGAGAGAAAAAAATAACATTACTGATATCCTGTCACCCAATGTAATTACACCTACAGGGTAAATATTTCCAAGACCATTACTATAACTAGGTCACTACTGTGATAATTTCACTATTTCAGTTTAGTGGTGGCTTTTAATTATTCTAGTTTGATTTCTTGCAAAGAGTCTAAACCTGAAGTGTGACTATAACCAAATGAAACTGAAGCAGTGGGATTTGAAAAAAAAGAGGGAATAGAAATTACTAGAAGAAATATGATGCAAGAACATGTATAATGTGCTTAAAATTCAGTGCTGAAACTATTCTCTGTGGTGATGGCTATTCTGGTGTATATAATTTTAACTTCATGTACCTCAGTTGTGGTAAATTATACATTTTCTCCTTTGCTGCTAAATGTTGAGTTTTTAGGAAAACATCCATAGCAGTAATTTACATTTACATTTCAGGCCTTAAACCTGCAAGCTGTTTCCCACAGGGGAGAAACATGTACAGCCTGTGGGATTGGGACAGGAGTTCTCATATTTTCCCTTTGTAGACACTCTTCTGTATCAGCCCTCATACACACATATACACTAAGCAGACTAAGTCAGAAGTAAGAAATACCATTTAAGTAAAGAAAAAAATCATTCCAATTCAGTAGTTCTAACAAAACCAATCGAGTTCAACATTTTCACTCAGCCTCTATTTAAATATATATATTTATAAAAGGGTCATAAAGTACATATCAATGAAAATTCCTTCTAATTATAATCCTATACATTCTACAAGAAATTAATGGTTATACCTACGAGACAGGAAGGAGCTAATTATTTCAGATTTTCATTCCAGTCTTATTCCAGAAGCAGCGCTGTCAGCTCTTCCCAAGATGTCCGCTTTCAAATGAACCCAGCTGGTGTTATCTTCGCTTTATATAAGCAATCTTGTAAAAGGAGCCCATCTCTGGTTAAATCTCAACCCGCCAGTATTGTCCAGTGTGAGAGGAAAAAAAGAGTTAGAGAAAAGCAGTTCTCTTCCCCTGGATGGGACTGTATTGCTGCTATTTGATTTTTAAAACATCTTTCTACAGTGGTTTTTTACAGATCTTGAAAACAAGTGAACAGAAACCTCCTGAAGGTACAAAATTTTTTGGTTCATGAGTTTATTAGGAAAATGTAGAATTTCTGCAGTGGTGAAGCTACAACTGTCTTCTGGAATTCAGTGAAAATGTATTTATAGGAATTATATGCTTGTCTTAAATGGCTTATTGACAATGCTAAGCTTTTGTGCCATACGAGTGGACAAAAGTAATGGCAACAGATCATATACCACCTTTGGAGTTGTTTTTTTTTAACTTATTTTTTTCTAAAAGCTCACAGGCATGTGATCTGAGTTTAGGTAGGCTTTTCCATAAGCCTAAGCTTTATACTCCATAATTACAGTACATAATACTCCATAATTATAGCACATAATACTACTTGCATGTAAGACTGTGTAATATACATTAAATATTAAGCTATAGATTGTATAAAATTTACCATTTCACAGAAAAGTGAAACAAATTTGCTCTTTGTATGACCATCAGTCATGAAGTTGCCAGTGACGGTCTTGGCCAGCTGTTAGGATTTTCTGGTGACCCATTACATCCTGTTTGTGTCAGGTTTTAGAGAAAGGCCCAGAAAAGGATTGGGTACACTACTGCTATTTTATACCTCTGCATAAAAAATGTGGGCTTTAAACATTCTTGCCATGTAAACTGGCCCAGCCTCAACTTTGGGCACTGCATACCAGCCCAGTTCCCTGTGCTGTTGAACACTTATGCTCTGATACCTGTCCTGAGTCACAAAACACAGAGGATGTCACTGACCTTGCCCATGGGACCCAGCCCTGTGGGGCTCCTCACAGATGGTTTGGTATCTCCTCTTGTGCAGAGCCTCGTTCCACCCCATCCATGGCAGGACTTTGGTGTGGATCTGCCTTCTCTCAAGAGGTTTTTGGCATATAGGGTGGCACAGTAGTAAAGCTGTACCAATTGTCAATAGTCTGGGGTTTTTGAAGGAGGAGAGAGTGGAATGGAAGAGCACATTAGCCTGAAATGCTCAAGGAGTTTTTAGCTGGCCTGTGGGTGAGATTTATGGGAGCACCTTGAGGACAGCATTCACTACAAGAAGTGTCTCAAGCCAGAAGACCTGAGCAAGGCAGGGCCATGAGTGCACCCTGCATTGTGAGGGCTGCCTGGCGATGGTGTTGTGCAGGGGAATCTGCAATGACATGAAGAGTTAAGTAATCAGGGTGACTTCTGGCAAACTGATCCAAAGCCCTAAACAAAGATTGAAAAGCCTATACACATCTATGCTTAATTTCAAATATGAAGCCTGAACCTAGATTCAAGCTTTGTAAGGAGTTGTTCTCACTGTTCTTGTGAGCCTAGTCCTGCAAGCCATCACATTGTGATTTAAATGACAGTACTTAAAGATGGACACATGGATAAAATCCTCTGGCCAGGGTTTGTTGTTATTTTATTGAATTAAAGAATAATCCACTGAACGAGAACCAAAGCTCATAAATCATTTGGTGTGATCTCTCTAACTAGAGATTATCCTCATCAGAAATCCTAAAACAAGGAAGATTTAACTCCAGGTGTCTGTTTTATAGCCTCACCCCAAATCCTGCAGGGATTCAGGCCTAATTTTGATTTCCTAAGGCTAAGTCTGAATATACACTGTGTCAACATGCACTTGGTTTTTTGTCTTTCTGTGTGTGAGTGTGTATTTGTTCTGGAACCAGAAACCTGGGGTTCTGGTGAGACATTATGATCAACCCTGTTATCAAGAATATATAGCCCAGAAACAAGAGTAGGCTTGCAGGAGAAAGTTTATGACTTTGGGCATGAGAAAGGACTCCTGGCCATGTACAAGCTGATCCTTCAAGCTCAAAGGATCAGATTCAGTCCTGGGGTTGGACTTGACCTATCAGGCCTGCCCACACAGGGCTGATTTGGAGCATAAGATATTTGGCTAACTTTGATTAGGCATAGAGTAAATGCCTTGTTAAAAATTATGTAAGTGGTCAACCTCGCCATAATATTATCAAAGTTCTTGAAACACAGATTAGCTTTTTACTGATGATTTTTAGCAAATACCGTAATTAAGTTATCATTGGTATAATGCTACAGGTTTCAGTGGAATTATTCCAAAATGGATCTAATCCCATAATTTGTAAGAGAAAATAAATCTCTCACTATCTTCTCACAGAAAACTTAACTCCATGTACATAATAGTCCTTTTAGGCAAAAGGTGGAAGACAGAATGAAAACCATGAAACAAATTTGGCAGTAGTGCCAGCTGGTGTATAGTACTTTGCATTTGCATAAGAAAAAAGCACAAAATGTACCTAAGCCAACCAGCATTTGATACCTGCACTGATCAAAGGTGAAGGCCTGGGTAAGGGTTAGGTTTCTCTCAGTAAGTGCACACATAGAAAAAAGAAAGCCATTAACTTGCAAAACAGACCATTGAGGATTGTTGCTGCTCCCTGACTCTTTCCAAGCCCATTGAATCATCTCAGCAATCTAAGTATTTGTAAAGATTTCAACAAAGAGCAAATGAAGGCCTTATTGTGGATTTCACCTACAAGGGCAGTTTGTGTCTCCAGCCTTGTTCCTTGCATTGTGATGGAAAGCTGTGTGAGTATCGACTCTCTGGCTCTTACATGAAGCAAATGAGGTTCTGCTGTTTGAACCTGCAAGGGACATTGCAACATCTAATTTTCATTGGTTTTGGGCAAAACAATAAACCTGAAGAGTCCCTTAGCTACATGGAAGGACTTTATGGGACAGTGAGGATTGATGGAGACAGGTAGCTGATTCCAGGGGAAGGCAGATCTGCTGACACTCTTCTGGAGGCTGCAATGTATAAATGATTGTTTCCACACACCAAAGCCTGGCATACTCAGTTTTGTCTGAGATAAGGGGTGTATTTATCCCACAGGCATAGAGACATCCATGCTGGGTCTGGAAGCATAGCAACTGTATTTATATTTGGCTTGATCTGAGTGAGTGGATCCTCTTGGAAGTGCAGCACTGTGTTGGTACAATCAAATTTTCCTGAAGCCTAATTGAGCTGTGCTGTGTAGACTTATTCCCTCGAGTCATAAATACCTTACAGATTTAGGATTGTTTTGCCTTTTACAGTGTAAATGCCTTTCCAGTAGTTTATTACTCATGGCACGTGGTTGGTCACTCACTTCAGCTCATGACTGAGTCACCATCCCTGGAGGTACATGTAGATGGGGCACTAAGGGACGTGGCTAGTTGTGGACTTGGCAGTTAGGATAGTTGGACATGATCTTAAAGGTTTTTCTAATCTAAATGATTCTATTCTATGAATGTTTTAACCTTGTGAGCAGATTATAGAACAACGCATGTATGCACAGAGAACCCAGGACCCACAGATATCCTGCACCCTAAGTCCCTAAGTGGCTGATATTCTTCAGTAACTGCACAAGACCTATCAGAAGAAGGGGAAATTAGAGGAAACTGTCTTTGTGGAAGAGTCACATAAAAATCAGAGATGGATGTTCAGGCCACCGGAAGAGACAGTCTTCTGCTCGTGCCTTCCTCATGCATTAGCTGTCTGTCTCTGTAGCTACGCAACGCTGAATCATAATTTTTCAGCAATCACCTGCAGCCATGGGTTTGGTGAGACAGTGCTGCTGTTGGTACATGCACTCCTGGGGTGTGGGTGAGGACAGTCTCTCAGCTGAAGAAGCATTCCCTTGACATTTCTGCTGTTCAAGACAGATATTTACAACAGCAAATCTTGCTGAACGCAAAATTGTGGTTGAAGTAAATAATCATATGTCATGTTCATTTGAATGCCTGATCCTATTGATGTTTAGCTTTGCCAGCACATTTAATGTTCTTTGGATGCTTCTTGAGTGGAGTCCTGCCTGTTTTGCAGTTTGCTACCGCTGGAAGAGAACGTCAGTTCCCAGCTGAGTTTCCTTGAAGCCTTTGTGTGGGTAAGTGCTTTATTTGGTGTAATTTTTTATGGGAGGTCTTGGAGCTAGCTAGTTATGAAGAATAAGGATTTGGAGCTTGATTTAATAAAGACATGGTGCTTGATTTACTGAATGTATGAGACATGTAAAACAGGTCATGCGAGACCAGAACTGATGACTTACACTGGTCATGTGAGACCTCACTCATTCTTGGGCTGCCTCTAGTTGGAGATGCCTAAACTTGCCATGCACTTAATTAATTAGTCTAAAGGAGGCATGTATTGCGTTAACAGGTGCTGTAAGGTGGCCAAGATACCTGCACAAACATCTGTAAGGTGCCCAAGATATCCTGTGACACAGGACCTCTAGGACACTTGTTCACTTTTGGAGTGGGAACTGGAAGCCAGGCAGGATAGTCAAGGATGCCTTAAATGACACTGGATGTCTGTGTGCGGGCATCTGAGTGGAGACCAGCCAGACACGCTGCTCTGGTTGGCTTGACATTCATTTTTGCTTGCCTTGGGAGCCTGAGCAGCCCTGCACACTCAGCAGCACACATGCCTGAGCCTGCTCCCGTCTGCACAGCACCCTCCAATTACTGAGTGCCCAAGGACAGCATCCAGGTAGAAGCTGGAGCGCTTCTGGGGAAAGATAGCTTTGATCTCTACAAAAAAAAATTGCATCTGTGTCTCCTGTAATCCTGGGTGAGGGCTCTGACCACCAGGCCTGTCTCCCCCAGTTGTTCTTTGAAGGGGATGTGGCTGTAGCTGCTGGACTCCACTGTGTCCAGAGCTGCTGTCCCACCTGGTATATGCCAGAGCAGAACTGCTGGGATTTTCTGTCGAGAACACAGGGATTAAGTATTTTGTAATGGAATGATATTGCTGGGGGCATTCTGTAATTGCTGGGCATTCTGTAAGCACCTGAATGTGGCCTAAATGGATTCTGAGGTGCTTAAGTGCTTTTTTGGATCTCAACCATGCCATCCTGTATAACACCTTGTAAACCTTTTAGTTCTTGTTATCTCAACAACAGGTCTTGATCTCTTGGCAGTAGTGTGGGGCGAGGCTCTCACCTCAGTGTGGGGGAGGACTTTAAGAGGAAGGTGAGAAAAAAGGAAGAATGAACTCTTTGTGTCATTCATTAGTTTAATCTTCTCAGGCTGGCAGCTGCCTCTGACACAGTGACCATTGCTCTTCTTGCTCCAGTAATGCTCTCTTTTCTGGGCATTATCCCACTGGTGCTGGGAAGGTTGCTGAAATAGGATGTTTTTCAGCTTGGGTTAGGGTATGTCACCACAAATTTAAAAGAGTCTGCTGCAGCCGTCTGATCTTCTGCCTGATTCCTGGCCATGTGTGATGCCCATAAATAATGCTGCTCACCCAGCCTGCATGCTTTGCTACATAAAACCTGACAAAAACAGGACTGCAGTGCAGTGAACCATAAAAAGTATACTAAAGGCAAATTTATCCTCTCGGGTCCCTCAGTGGCAATTCCATTGACTGCTGAGAAACCGACCCTAAATGTATGCTGCTTATTTTAAAAATATGGTTAAGTAAGAAAAAAACAAAGCAAAGACAAATGAAGGGGCAAACTGATAAAGAAATTTCAGAAGCAGGAGGAATGCTAAATTATAACAAAGGACTTGATTTCCACGTAGCTTGGAAGTGCCTCACATTCCCAGGATGGGAATACTTTCCTCAGATTTGCAGTCTGAATTGCCTGGGAGCCTGGAGTGCTCCTGCTCCCTCTTTAACACCTTTACCCTTACCTGAGCTACAGAGCCCTTCTCCAGCTTCCTTATTTCCCCATGGTCTGATCCAGCTCAATTATAAACTTGTTTTGTGGGACCCAGATAGGAATGCACACATGACGGACTGGTAAAAACCGTGTTCTTGAAATCCTCACCACAATTCCTATCCTTTGAAGAGTTAAGATCCATTTGTTTTCCCTATGAAATAAACTTTCAGTATCTGTAGTGCTGCCATCTCAAACCAAACACAAACCTTTGCACTTCTATCAGTGGCAGCTGCTGATTAAAATCACAGTTTTGGTTTCCCAAGCTACATAATCCTGCTAGTTCATTCTTAGACCTACTTTTCTTAGCACACTGTATCCATTATACCAGTGTTGTCCTCATTTTTGAAAGTTTGTGATTTTTCGGCAGTCTGATAGCATCATACTTGGAGACAGTCTCTTTTGCTGTGAAAGGGATCTGTTTGTTACAGAGAGTTATGCGGCTCTGAGAGCCACATGTATCAAACTTAGCTGCATTAATTAGCTGGTGCCGTGCTTGTAAACTGATCATAATAATGCTTATCACAATCTCAGTACCATTATCTCTGTTTTGCAGATAATGGAACTGAGCCACAGAAAGGCAAAGCCCAGCGTAGGCCTCTTGAGCTGCCCATCCTGCTCTTACTTCTCCCGTGCCACTGAAAGAGTAAGCAGCTTGGAGCAGAAGGCATCCAAGCAAACTCTGGATGGGTTTCTCAGTGAATGAAAAAAGCTTTCTGGGAAGCTGTGGGAATGACTGCCTGGAGGGCCAGGCCATGTCTTCTGGAACAGAGCATCTCCCATTTAACTCATTTATCTATATATTTTGCCACCTAAAGTCGTAAACTCCCCCTGCTTGTCAGTTTACCATTCCCACTGGCCTTTATGGCTTATTTACAATGAGTTGATGATCGCCATCCATTACCAGCTGAGTGGATTTCCCTCTTCTGATGCCATAAATAAAGCTTTTCTTCCCACTTTGTCAGAACACATTCTTTAGCATTCAGCCTCCAAAAAGGTCACTTTCTGAGACTTCCCACAGATAAAAGACAAAATTTCAGATCAGCTAAATGGTATTGTTTTCTTCAAATTGCACCAACACACTACTGATGACATCCATTGGGATGGTTCTTCCCATTCACCATGTTACATAGTAGCAGAGAGATGTTACAACTTCATGCAGTGGAATGGAGCAAAGCAGTTGATCTAAAGGCTTCAGGCACTCAGTTGGGCATCCATTTACTTGTTGCTTTGTTTACTTGTTATGACTCAACCAATACCTAATAAAACCCAGATCTTACTTTTTTAATTGGCTGGAGATAGTATTTCTTGTAGAATTCACTTTAACACCAAATGCAAGCGTGGCTGTGGTACTGCCCCTGTACAGCTCTTCAGAGATTTTCACGGGCCCCCTCTGATAGTCAGGTTTGAGAAAGCTGACACCTCTATGTTTTCTTCTGCTGAGCTGTAGCTGGTGTTGCATTGATCACTCAAAATCAATTCGACCATCCTGGGCAAAAGTACTATTTGCTAGCATTTAAAAAGACAGTTTCTCTCTTTCTGTGTGGCTTACAGTAATGCAACTGGAGGGAATATGCAGTCTGCAGCAAACCATCCTTTTGGTCTAAGCTGGCTGAACAGAGCATTGCAGTCATCTGAAAAATGTTTGCAACTATAATATACCAACGGCATTCATGTAGTATTTCCTACAAGCTATTCCAGAAAGTATGACACTGCAGTTCCCTTCTATGAACATCCCTCACGAGTACAATAATCTGATTACCTTCCAAGGGATTCATAGAGTTGCTCTCCTCAGTCACCCACTATAGCTCCAAATACTCAATCCTCCAGGACAGACTGTGCAGAAGAATTCCAGATTGATTATGCTGTTAATGATGCAGAAAGCTCTGCTGCTGTTTGTTTATTCTGAGGTTAGCTAAAATTAGAAGTTGACCTTATGTTCCTGAATTAATTTAAAGGCAAAAATTCAAGTTACTGATTCTGATGATTTCTTTTCTGGAAATATGATCTTGAAAGCTAAATACGGTCTTGAAAGCCAAAGCTCCTTGAGCTGTGAGTCAGTTCTTAAGTGATTTTGAAATGAAAGGTGTCTGGGCCAATTGATATATAGGAGCAATAAACACTGAGCAATCTCCAAGGTAATGCCTTAACATGCTGACTGGACATCTACATATATGTAAGATTTTGAAAGATCAAGAAGATGTCAAATCCTTAAATGCTTGAAAACAGCTAGGTAAATTCAGTAAATAGACAGACCTTGATCTGTTGACTGCTTTGATATACCAAAAGCACATGAAGAGTTACTGTTTGCATCTCTGGATGTTCTTGATATCTTAAAAAAAAAGGGTAAAAAGAACAAGAAATACTGAATATTTTACAGCACTAGGTTGGGAAGATACATTATTGATGTTTCAGAAAGTGTGTAAGGCTTAAAGTGCTGAGCTTGAAACACTGGGAAGGGGTCTGTTTCCACAGGCTTTTTCTTAATATCAGTTTTGGTTTTTCTCAGTCGGCTCCAAAACAAAGTGTACCTAAATCAATAGTCAGTTCTGAAAATGTAAGCGGATTTTCAGAGTATTCTTATACATCTTCCTGGAAACCCTTTGGGAAAAAAAAATGTAGCTGTAATGCCCACACTCCACATCTAATTCTGGGGATGGATATGGTATTATTTTGGCATAGGTAAAATCAGTGAATATGAATGTAGAGAAGATATGGCAACAGTGGTATTTTCTATGTTTGCAATACCTTTCATTTCAGACTCTCTGAGACCTTTAGAAAGATTTTAGTCCAGACACCAACTGGCCAGGAGATGGTGTTAGTGGTGTACTATAAACAGACACACATGACACAGAAAGACAAAGTGACTTATGAAATCTGGTGAAGACATCTCACCCTCCCCTGAAGGGTGCCCCATCTTTTGGACCCTTCCTTGGCCTGTTCTGATTATTCGTATTATCCATAATAATTATTATTTAGTGTTGCTATTTCAATATGGCAAGCAAGCAAAAATTTGAGGGCATAATTTTCTTGTACCTTTGTCAATATATTCATTAATTAATAATGAGATAATTTATTGTCAGGTAAGTAATAATAGATCAAAGCTTATGTCACTCAGGAATAGCAGATGTGAAATAAATTCAATCATCCAGACCTTTTTTACTTCTCTTCCAAGCCTTAATCTTGCAAAGATGTTCCTCTCTGGAAAACATATGCTGTATGTTCCCTTCCTTCTGCACCTCTTGTCACGAGTCAACTCAGCTGAGATCTCCAGCTGCAGGGTGACCTCAAGCCTTTCAGTCACCCTTGGGAATTCCTATGCCAGCTCATTTCTCCTCTTCCTAGTCTTCATTTTCCTCATGTACTTGCAACCCTTATGGTCTGTCCAATATGCCACTAAACCCCCAATGTCTGAAGGTGTTACTATGTAATGTCACCTTCTGGTATTCTCACCTTCTCACCTCCTTCCACGTTTCCTGTCCCACCGCCCTTCTGTTCAGTTACCCCTTCCACTGAGCTCAGAAAGCACTGCTGCTCCATCAATCTCCTTCATTTCATGACTTTGCCCATGCTACTTAAATATGCTTGTGTGTGAAATTTTGGTTGTAAGTCTTTCCTTCCAACAGTCCTTCGCTTTGTGCAGGGTTTCCATGGTGGTTTCCTGCTTGCTTTTTCACCTCTGCTCCTCTCACCAGCAGTATAACATCGGCCAGGAAAGGCTCTGCAGGCAGGGAGACAGGAACTGGTGTTGGGCAGACAGTGCTGGTCAGCTAACACGATTCCTTGGCATCAGGCCGCTGCTGTGATCTCAGGTTATACATGCATGGTTTTGCCCTTTTTAAAGTTAGTTTTATCATATCTATCCAAAGAGAAGGAAATAAAGGCTCGTGTGCTTCCTGTGTTACTGTGCAGTCACAGCCAGCCTGGGCCCTTTAGTCTCAGTCTAACCACGCTCTCTTGAAGTGAAGTGAGGAGGCCAGGTACAGCCTGGCCCCGGGAGCTCAAAGCACAAAGAAGGAAACTGTACCTTGATATTTCATTTCTCTGCCGTCCTCAGGGAGGTTTCTGAAGCTCAGTGTGCAAGGGGAACCTGCCCCTGCCTTCCCTGATGTGTGGACTGCCCTCGCCTCTCATTTCACATACAAGAGAGGCAGTTCCTCTGGTTCTCTTATCTCTTATTTGCCTGCCCATGCCAAAGTTGGGGGCATCCTGACTAGTGGACAATGTAGCTCAGGTGCAGGGACAAACCCTGATATTTGTATCTAAATGCTGTATATAGCCACCTTATCTACAATGGTTATTATCTTTTAGATTTAACATACTGGACAGAGTGCCCTGGATGGCCTGGGAAAAGAGCCATTGGGATTAAAGGTCACTGAGATCAATCATGCTGATGATTTACTTAAGTGGTTGACTATTGTGATGGTAATAGCTTTTTCTGCTTGGCCAGTATGCTGTAGGTTTTTTTATTTTAAATGATGTGGTATTCTCTGCAAAACTTCCTGTTTATGGGTAAATATCTTAAGTCTAGCGGGCTTGGCACCTAAGTACTTTTAAAAATTGATCTAAGTGATTTAGATGCCTAATTCATACTTTTTAAAAGAAGTTAGTTAGGAATCTAAATCTAGTTATTTTCAGCATCACAAAACTGATGGACTTTTCCCCACTATTATCAGCACTGGAAGCTTCTTCCTCTATATTTGCCAAATAAATCTATTGGATTTTGAATTTCACTCAGAAAAGCTTTTTAAAAAATAACTCCTATCTTTCACCGAGTACCTTTTCCAATGAAGCTACTTTGTCTGCAGTGACACTACTTTACAACCAGGCTGTTGAGCCCAACAAGTATTCTTCAGACTGGTCTTACCCTGCAAGCACAGGAACCTCCAGCACTACTGAGAGCAGCTTAGAGTTATTGCCCTGAGAATATTGGCAGAGAGGGCCACTTGGAAAAGCAGTTTTCCCTCTGAAGAGGATCTGTTGCCCTTAAGTTATTTAAAAATGAGAACTGGTAAGGAGATAATGCTCCATCCCATTAGGAAAGTATATCTTTAGGATATATCCATATTTCCATAGAATTCATTATTTCAATTTTTTGACCAAATGCTACAGAGAATGAATGTGGAAATACTGCAGTGCTCTTCAGGATCAAAAGTCTGGTATTTGATCAGTTGTGCTTACAAATATGGAAGCACTTATTTCTTGGGAAAGGTTTCTCTGTCACAGAATTCTCTGAAGCAGAAGTCTTTTCTCCCAAGAGCAATATAGACCAAAATTTTTACTTAGGAAAAACACACCTATTTAGTATATTTCTTTTAAAAGATTGCTCTTTAAGAAATTTAAAATGCATGAAATTGTGTTTGAATACAAAGGACAGTTAATACAGAATTAGAAATTTGTTTATAAGAGTGTAAAAAAGCAGGAAAATAGGCAAATGTGTCAGGGTACACACATATATGGAATTCTAAGGAAAACAGAAGCAGAATTCAGGAAATATTTAATCAGTAGTTTGACCATACCTTTGGCTCAAGCTTGGTAAATATGTGACTACTCAAGGTAAGGATGCCAGAACAGGAACATTTTTAACAGGTCACTCACTGTTACTTTAAATGGACTCGTAGCTTCACGGCTCTCTTAGATATAATGTTAAGAAATTCCTTCTGTGGAAAGGCACCATGTTTTGTTGAAATATTTTATTATTTTTACCAGGCTGAGAAATCTTTTGATTGCAATTTAATTTAATTGAGTTTAATTTAATTGCTACTAGTAGGATACCCTTCAGGAGCTTACTATCCTCATTCTTGCTGGAATTTCTGTTGCTGTAGTGATGATGTTTTCCAAACATTGTTTTGGAAAAAGAAATCTAAGGTTATCATTACTATATAATTATGATAATGAATTATGATAGCTTCAGTTTGCCTTCCTGTAACACTGTGTGCATATCTACAATAAGATAAGAGTCTTTAGGTAGCATTTACATTAATTATATTAATTAGAGAGCTGTTAGGGTAGTATTACTACTTTATAGGCCTTGTACAGACTATTTTGATAGTCCATGTGCAAGGACACTGCTTCCTCTAATTTTGGTGAATAAGGACTATCACAGTTACCTGGGAAGACAATGGCTGTAGCTGGACCATGAGTGCACCTGTGGCTGTGCAGCAGAGGATCCCATGTCCAGTCATCCAAAATGACCAGTTTCAGGGCATGGCAGCGTTATTTTCTTCTGCAGACACGATGAATGTGAAATACATTTCCGAGGAACTGGAAGAAATTCAAGAAATAAAAAATAATTTGCATATACTGGCTACAGACATTAAACTGCGTAAGAGCCCAAGTAAGACTGAGCTTGTGCTTTGCAATTGTAACTTTTCTCATTTTGCTTTTTCACAGTTTATCTTTTAGTGCTCATACTTATTGAACTTGAGAGTGTTAGCTGTATCCATTTAGACAGAAATTAATGTGAACAGTCCTCTCATTTTTCTATTATACTGATAAGTTCTTTCTGTCACTGTGATGGAGGGTACATATCTACCTACAAAATACATTATAATTTTGGAGGATGGAATGAATCCATTTTTTATTAATTTCCCTCTTATTGACAGTGTTAAAAAGATTGGAGGACTAGCACAAACATTACAGTTGATTGAATGACCTTGGTGACACTTCAATCACAGTTAAAACAGATTCTGTTGCATGAAAGGTCAAGGAAAGGAAATTACAAAGCCTGGTTAAGGGAAGGATTTAAGAGTAATACATGTATGCATGAAGAATTAGGGTGCCTAAGCAAGCTGGAAAATTCTGGAGTGGTCTGGTAAGCTCTAAGGCAGAACTGAATTCAACAGTTGTGTGCAGATCCCAATAGCTCAAAATATCATTTTCAAAATGATACAAAAAAGTGTGGTTTCCTTTAATCACTGTAGAAGGCTCTGAGGGGCAGAGGTGAAAGGTAAAGGGGCAGGCTGGTCAGTCCAGGCACTAATTAGGGCCAAGGTCTCTTTTGCAAGTTAATGAGTTTCTAAATAGCTAACGAGCAGCTGATAGGGAGCGGAAGAATACTCAGCCTCTGCATCCTGCTTTTATTTCTGCCCTAAAAACCTGTAGGAGATACAGATAGTGTTTTGTGCCCAAAAGTGTTGTATAGGAAATAGCTGCTTCTCAGGTGAAAATCATTTTCTTACACAATGCAAGGGAAAATTTAAATACATTTTTACTCTCCTGAGATTTGGAATGATCTACATGAGTATTTCTTGAGCCTTACTGCAGTGCTCAGGATAGGACTTGAGTGATTTTAACTGCTCTGGTCTCTCTGACCCTGCCTTTGGCTATGCTACCGAAAGTGTCTGACATAACTGCTCTTGTTTGCACTTCTCCCCCATCCTTGTGTGCCTGATAGCTTTTGCCATCTTCCTGACCTTGCCAGGTAAACATTGCACATAACACAGCTTTTGCACAGCATTCATTTGATTTTGAAAAACATCGAAAGGCAAAAGAAATGCAACCAGGTAAGTGAATGAGAAAAAAGAAGTAAGATGGGAGGCCAATTGAGCACCAAGCAGTGGGGGGATCTGCTCTTAGGGCAGACCAGAGAGGGGTGTACGGGCTCTTCTTCAGTGTGTGCATGGCTGTGTAGACACATTATCCTGAGCCGAGTGAGAGGTGCAGGTGGTGTGTGTGTGTGTGTGTGTGTGTTGAGCTGTGGGTGTGATACACCCTTAGCTAAGCACCCACCTGCAGATACAGGAATCAATCATGCAGAGACAGTGGGGATTTACTCACTAGAGTTCTCAGCTTAGAAGGGTCTGGTCTTCCTGAACCGCTTACACGGCAGACCTGAGTTCATCAATTTTTTCCCCCACAAGACTCTCTGCTACTCATGTCTTAATAGGTGTTTAATAACATGCATGAGTTAAGTAGAATATTTTTTTATCTGCTGCAAGATTCCCTTTTATGTTCACCACCTTACCACTTGGTGGATTTGCATCAGGAAAGACCAGCGTGCTTCTTTCCAGTTTGAAATACTTGTCATTCCTGTGGTAGCTCTTTTCTGAGTCACAGCTTTTCTAATCACTATAGAAGTAACATTAATATAGCAACAAGTAATTAAAAACACCTGGAATCTATTTGGCTCACACTACAATTGAGTATGATTCCACAGCTGTAATTAGGCAGTGTTTGGAAGTGTGTTGCATCCACCCCCTGCCTCCCCTATGTTAAATTTCTACTCCCTGTGTTGGTCTTACAAAGAGTAATGAAGAACAAGGCTCAGAACAAAGACATTTCTTGACTGAATGTCATGGAGGCCAGGAATCCTCCTGTGATGTGCTGGAATGTCTGGTGCTGTTCTTGTTGAAACAACCCACAGCAGTAGCTTAAGTCTTATGATCTTAACGCTGAGGGCATTCAGACTTTCCAGAACAAATCTCCTGCCATCTTCTTTTTGGAAAAAAATGAATTCTCTTCCACCTGTAAAACAGGTAGCTGTTAATTCACCTAAAGGTTGTATAGTCTGCTTTTATGTGATGACTGTTGTTTTTCATAGATGTAATGGCCTAAAGATAGGGCTTTACTTATTCCATGCTCATCCTTCTCTGGGAAATCCTTGTGGTTAATAATCTTGGGCTCAGGACTCTGGTTAGTGGACAATACACCTCACTGCCAACACCTATATAAACTGGTTGTCTGAACAGGACATAGCTGTCTGTATGGGCAGAATTTGATGAAGTTCTACATCCTTCCGTTTAAACTGGCATGTGAAAGGGAATTGCCAGTGAGTCATGTGCTATTTGCAGATTAGTTCTATCCAGAACCTGGTGCCAAGGAAACTGATTTATTCTCTGTTATTACTTTGCTATTCATTGCATTGTGCAATACATCAGTTGCAAACATAAATACATTGTGTAGTCCATGGGTAGGAATAAATCCTGTTATGTTCAAGTACGTACATGCTAGGTGCTAGCCCTGGCACAGGGAATCACATGTGTTGTGCAGTTTCTTTGGATTTTTCATATTCTGTAACTAGTCCTTTGATGCCCTTTTTTTTTTTTTAATTTGGCAGCTTAATTTTTGATACTAACTTTGAAGACTTGAACAAAATGTTTTGGACTTTGTTTTGAAACTCACGGTGTTCACTGAAGGTCTCTTGCGTATTTTTGACCTCCTGGTGTCTTTGACAGTTGCAGAAAATTTTGGGAGGACGTAATTTCCACTTGACTTTCCCACAAAGATTCTTCAGCTAAGGTATGTTTGTTTGCTTGTATTGTTTCTTGTGGTGGTTAAGTTTTGTTAGGTGTGGAAGACAGAAAGACTCTGTGGTATTATGTAGAACACATTCCTGTTTTTTACATCTCCTTGTGTTCAGACTGGAAGCACTTGGGGAACTTCGGGGGAGCACAAAGCCACTCTCTGGATCTGTGTGTCCAGTTCAGTAAGGACTGCTGCTTTTCCTTGGATCTCTCCTAAGGTTCACTCCTGATTTGTGCAATGGTTTCTGTAAAACAACTTTCTGATCCAATTGGAGACTCCACGTAATCCACTCCCACTGTGGTTCCATCAGTCATTTAGCAGCAGATTCTGCCAGCTCTGCTCTCACACTGATGGTGACCTTTGGCTTCCTGTTAACTTAAGGACAGTGAAAGACATCATTCCATGCAACCCTTTTTTTCCCTACAGTCTCTAGAGGCTTTTTTCATTTGCACTGTCACACTCTGGGATGTATTTAAGCAGTGCTGTGGGGACAGAGAACAGGCCCTGGGCACAGGCCAGCTGTGTGATCACAGACATGGAATATCACCCTGTGCCTTTGGCTGCCCTTCAGCCTCTGCCTTGTATTTTTAGCTTTCAGTCTCCTTACCAGGAGAATTGTCTCTTCTTACAATATTTGTAGCACACTGGGTGGATTAGCAGTTCTGCTCACTCCTCCTCTGGTCTCTAGCAAAAAGCAAATATTCAAAAATGATTCCTTAATTTTGACTAAGGAAGAACTGTATTTCCTAGCACTATATGACAAAGCACCCTTGTTTAAAGGAATTTGTTTGAACTGGCATCCAAGCTTGGATATCTCTGTCACACAGCAGGTGCTTCAGATCTCCTGCAGTCCAAGCTGGTATTTATTCTTGTCCACTCTCAGATCCTTTTGCCTGGCATAGCAGAACATACCATGCACCCCAAATTGTGCTGGTGAGCATATTTAATTGTACACCAGCAGATTACCTATAATTAGCTCCATCACAGCAAGATCCTTGGAGATCCTCAGTGGGAGGATTAATGTCTTCTCCAAGGACAGAAGAAACCCTGCAGAGAAGACGGAGCTGCAAAGTTCTGCTGAGGAGATTTGAGCTGGTTGAAGCCTTTGATGATCAATCTGAAATTGTTTATATTTCAAAGTCCAGGCTTTGACTTCCTTAAGCTGTAGCACTGGGTAACTACAAATATCTCAGGGTTTCCCATTAGTCCTGTGCATCTAGATAAACTCTCATTGATTTGCTTTAATACTGAACTGTCAAGGTTGTCAGCTGGGACAGGGTTTGGCATGGCTAGAAGTCAGTGGTTTTTCTATATTTGGAATAGTCAACTTAAACAAATTTTATATTCAGTGCAGAGAAAGTGGGTCCTTCAGAGCCTGTTATGAGCGATGGACCTGGATGCTTGGGGCATCTACTCTGGGATCAGAAGGACTGTGCCCTAGAAATGAATGTTTCCTTCTAGTGTGAGAGACAGATATAAGTATCAAGGCTCAGCTGGGTGAAGCTCACCCAGTGCATTGGTCCCTCAGTCCAGTTCATCTTTTCCTTAGACTCTTAGTAATCTCTCAGTATTAGCAGGACTCAGCAGGATTTAGGACAATTTTTCTAGGTTGTAGGAGGCACAGACAAAACAGATGGAAGAGCAAGGTGTGGCAAATCATTTAGATAACTTGTTCGGACCTGTAAGTCCACCCCAGTTTTGTGCTAATAATGTTTTTTTTAAAAAAACCCTCCAAATTATCACCCCTTCTGACTGTACTAGAGCACCACGTGCTACCTTGCAGATCTTGTAGGTCTCAGAGATGCCCAGGGAGGCAGAATCACAGCTCCTCTCAGGCTACAGCTGGGCTACAATCGAGGTCACAGTGTATGCCATATTGCCCCAGATGGTTAACTCCCCTAGATTAAGAACCACAATGGTTTTCTGTGTTGCTATTTCAGACTTTCCCACCTGATTAGCATCAAGTCTGTTCTCACTCATCTGAATATCTACTAGATATACCAGCAACTGGATTTTCCTAGGTATTAGTATATAATAATCTAATTTCTTATAGGGATACATTTAAGAAGACTAAATAATGAATCTTCTGATTTGGAGTGAGCTGTGCTATCTTTCCATCTTGTCTTTTACTGCCGTTGCATCTTCAATCTTATTCTTTCCAAAATGAATGTCCAGGGGTTGAAATGGAAATTTTGAAGGCGTGTTATGAACACTTAGACATATTGATGTAAAAATGTGAGAACTCCTCACA
>WEIT01021394.1:1552-28451 GCA_013389985.1 Dryoscopus gambensis
TGAAAATGACTTCCTGTAGCCCACATGTACCATACTTCTGTTAGCATGTCCCAGAATGATGTTTGTTTGATTTATATCAGCACCAAAACTTAAACTCCTACTGACTTTTGTAATCTGCTAGTCTATTACTCTTAATTTTGCACAAAACCCTTTAATTTTTCACAATTCTGTATACAGTGTTATTTTATTAATTTCAGTTAATTCCTACAATTTATCAAAATAATTTTGAATTTCATCCTCACCCATGAAGTACTTGGTGTTCCTGTAATTTGATTCTAGCTGCAGGCTATATATTTCAACATCTCATTATGGAACAAATAAAAACATTCCTATGATACATCTCTGGTTGGACTGTCTATGAGATATTCACCTCCAAAGATTATTTGAACTGTCTTGAATGTGGCTGATAGAGAATATATGATGTGTAATAGAAGTCCCTGATTGATTTTGATGGCATTACCCCTTATTCTGTGCCTCTGGGATATCTTGGACTGAATTCTGGGTCTATTATGGCAGGTTGCGCTTATAAAAATTGTGCTATTGATGTCATTCAGTGTGATTAAACTTGCATGTACTGCTCAAACCAGAAAGGATCAAAGAATTAGACTTTTAATGATCACTGTATTTACTACCTGCTTAGTAAGGCTTCTGTGCCATGTGATGAACTTTATCTTGTTGTCATTTTTCCAGTGTTTTTGTGTTTTACTACATGGGATTAAACTGATTAATTGACATTCAAACATACTATACCAAATAGCTTCTTATCTGAGGAAGCAATAATTGCTTTGAAGATGGCTATGAAAATTCTGCCTCATTTTAACAATTCAATCAAATTGTTACTTCCATTTTCTAAGTAATCAAAGAATATTTCCTAATATTTGAACCTTCTGCTGAATGAGATCTCTGGGCAACTGCTCAGTGGCTTTCCAGTTCTCTCTTCTTAGGAATGCCTTCTTATCTTTAAATTCACCTTGGCTCTTTTAAATTGCACTCAAAATTCTCCTAAAATGCTTACAGTGCCCTTATTCTTAGATTGATAGCTTTGGGCTGTGGTCACCAAAAGTGTAGTGTTGCTGTGGTAAATTTGCCACAGTACTATTGTTAGACCAGGACGTTCTCTGGTAAATTTACCATAGGAAAATTATGTGGTTTTGTAACCTTACTGTATGCATCACTAAATTTCATCTTCCCTTTTTGTATTCAAATTCTTTTCAGCAGAGATTCAAACGCTCTCAGAGATTATCAGCCATTTTTACTATGTGTTTCTAAACAGTTTTGCAGGCCTCCTCCTGTTTTTGTTACACTTTCATCCCCTCTCACACTTTTATCTGCTTCCACCCATTATTGATTCCCTTCAGTGCAATTGTCTTCCTTAGATCACTCATCTCAATTAGACTTACTTTATGAAGAGGAAATCTCCTAAAGCCTGGATCCATGAGCCCCTGTAAGAAAATCTCTCTTCCAGCACCTCCCCCTCTGCACCCAAGGCTCAAGAAAGCTAAGGAAGGGAAACACACTCACTCTACCATGACTGCTGTCATTTCCTGGCTGCTAGATGGCTGAAATTGGCAGTGGACAAGTGAGGAAAAATTCAGAGCACCCTGTGGTTTCTCTACCCTGAGAGGACATGGAAAACTGGTGTCTGTGATGAGGAAAGAAAAAATTCATAATACCATGTTCATCTTTCCTCCTGCCAAGGAAACTGTGCCAGAGATTCCCTGAATGCAGCCCAGGCACTTCACAGGGTGTATTTCTGATGGCAAACTAGTACAAATTAACAACAACTCCACCAATGCCACTGTAGTTATATTGGTGAGACTCAGTCAGCTCAAAGAGAAGCTCATTTGTCTTCTCTTAACCTGAGTGCTGCAGCTTTACACACCCACTGAGACAGCATCTCTGCAGAGTCAGAGTGACACAGCTTGGCTTAACTTTGTGGTACTCTTGGAAAGAGAGTGTGTTGTTGTACAGGAAACTTTGTCCTGTGGTCCTCAGAGCATTTCTGCCTCTGGTACAGCTAGGGGACATGATGTTTTAAAAATATTTATCCTTTTAGCAGCCTTAATGTGCGTTGGAAAAAGGTACCAAATGACAAAGGCAGTCATGGAGGGATGACTCTGGCTATCATGTATCCCTGCCTCTCTTACCCACTCTTTGCTCAAACAAAACACTGCATGAAACATTGGCCAAGTCTCTCTGAGAATTTATTTTCACTTGGAGTCTGAGTGAGTATGATTTACTGTGTAAATGACTATGACTATGACTAAAATCACTTGGCAACTTTCCCCTGCTATTGCATTGTTGTAAAGACTGATTTCTCCAAATGAGCTGTTTGCATGCTTTGGAAAAGAAGTAATTTTTAAAATCTGCAGTACAATAATGATTTAGTCTGTGACAGAAATGGAAACTTTTGTTTTCAAGTGCCTTTTGTCAGGCATAGGAGATCAGTCATGCATAGATATGCAAGAAGTGTGTTGCATGTACATTACTCATATTCTGGCATCCTTTGTGGAGTTATACATAGGCTGGGTGCTGGGAAGAGGTCTGGCAATTATCCTGTGCTTACCTACAGGCTTTGCCCAAGACAAATTCCTGCTAAGCTCAGTGGGAGTTCTGCAATTGATTACCTCAGAAATTTGATTGGCATGAACAATTACATTGTCTACGGCATGTTCATACTTGGAGGTCTTACTTTTTAACAGTCTATTATTTCAGTAAAGGCAGTTTTTCTGATGATCTGGTTGTATTGGTGAGTTTTTATACTCACAGTACACTTTATACAATACTGCAAGTTCCCAGATGATACAAAACTGGGAGGAGCTGTTGGCTCCCTCCAGGGCAGGGAGGGCCTGCAGAGAAACCCCGATATATCAGAGAGATGGGCAGTCACCAACCATATGAAGTTCAACAATGGAAACTTTGCAATTCTGCACCTGGGATGGGGCAGCCCTGGATGAACGGACAGAATGAGAGGCTGAGGAGCAGTGCCATGGAAAGGGACCCGGGGGTCCTGGTCGATGGCAAGGTGAACATGAGCCAGCAGTACCCTGGCAGCCAGGAGGGCCAAGTGTGTCCTGGGGGGGCATCAGGTCCAGCATTGCCAGCGGGGATTGTCCCCTCTGCTCTGCACTGGGGTGGCCTCACCTTGAGTGCTGGCAGCACTTTTGGGTGCCACAGTATAATAAAGTTATTAACTATTAGAGAGCAGCCGAAGGAGGGCAACAAAGATGGTGAAGGGCCTTGAGGGGGAGGGCTTCCTCCTCCTTGCATGAGGAGCAACTTAGGTCACTTGGTCTATTCAGCCTGGGGAAGAGGAGACTGAGGGGAGACCTCACTGCAGTCTGCAACTTTGTCGTGAGGGGAAGAGGAGGAGCAGGCACTGATCTCTGCTCTGTGACCCGTGACAGGACCCAAGGGACTGAAGTTGTGTCAGGGGAGGTTTGGGTTGGATATTAGGACAAGGTTCTTCACCCAGAGGGTGGTTGGGCACTGGAACAGGCTCCCCAGGGAAGTCATCACAGCACCAAGCCTGACAGAGTTCAAGAAGCATTTGGAAAATGCTCTTGGGCACATGGTGTGACTCTTGGGGTATCCTGTGCAGGGCAAGGAGTTGGACTCAATGATCCTTGTGAGTCTCTTCCAACTCAGCTTATTCTGTGATTCTGTGATAACTGAAATTGATGAGACAGGTTGCTGCTATATAAAAAACTAAGCAGCACTCAGGAACATCCTTCAGCACTGGAACTTGGTTGTCTGTACCATGTAATTCTTAAAATCCTCCCTGGCATGGCTGAGGCCTGGGTCAATTCATACTTTCCCGACCTGGAACTCACGGAACTCCTGGAACTCACATGGGTCGCAGATCACTCTCAGTAGGTGGTCTGTGTATGACCATCCTGTTTTGGAGAATAAGAGAGTTTAGCAGTAGGGACACAGGTTGTCCCATTATAGTTCACCTCACTGCCAGAGCCAAGACCCAAGCACATTTAATTCACTGTTGCAGACAGTGTCGCAAATATTTAGGGCACTTTATGGAAAAAGCCTCTTTGGTATTAAAGCAAGTTTATTTCTTACTCAAAACTATTTGCAAACTCTCTTCCATTTTGTTTTGCAACTTGACAGCTCACTCTGCAGATCCCTGCTGCTACGCAACCTTCCAGCCTCCATAAGCAAGGGCCGTACCACTGCTGGAATGAAAATATTTACACAAGAAAGAGATTTTTAAAGTGTACACTTAAAAAATGAAAATTGAAGAGCTTTCTGACTTGTTTGTTAACAGTCAAAATAATCTTTAAAGCTAGTAACATAAAAAAGGAAATCACTACTCTTCCTTTCAAGTCATCTCTAGAAAACTGCATGTAACAAGGAGAAAAGAAGTACAATTTTGCAGGGAAAGAAATCTGCCTGAAACCAACTAGACTGTGAACCATGCCTAGCAAATGCACCTTTTCTGGCCAGTCCAACAACAGACATATCTGCAGTAGAGAAACACTCACTGGGTTTTAAGAAGTCTTTGGAAGTCTCTCTGAATTCTTCCACCTTAGGGAGCCCACATGAAAAAATGGGGTGTGGGGCAGAGAGGAGGAGAGCAGTGATCCCTTGGGAGAGATTTTGAGCCACCACTGCCTTCCCTGGCCCCTTTCTCTGCTCTGGCTGGATAGCCAGCTCTGTCCTCGAGATATCCTGCAGCAACAGAGACATTCCTTCCCAGAGATCCTGACATTTAAGTGTGCTTTCACCTTTCAAGTAATTACAGGAGACTGCAATGCTTGGTCAGCCAAACACAAATTAATAATTACTTATGCATTTCTTTAACAGTGTGTTTTATATGTACAGGTATTACTCTCTTCTCAGGAAACAGGGAAATGAAACAACTGCATTGTTGCCATGGAACAAATATGCCGGCATCTAATTTTTTAAAACTTTGCACTCCAAATCAGCCTATTAAAAAATAATAAGCACAGGTCCCCATGGCAGAGTATTATTTTTAATAGCTGCTTTCTAGTTGCTTTCTTTTTATTCCTACAGGTTTGTACTTCTTCACTAAAAAAAAAAGAAAAAGAAAAATCTGGTTTTTTGTTTATCCTTTAACTGAAAGCTGATATTTTCACATAATCATATGGCTTTGGGAGCAAGGGTCTTTGAGAAAGAGATGAAGAAAATTCTGGGAAAAACGATGACAGCTGGCAAGGCAACATAGCAAGATTCCAGATCTTCCCAAGCTGTTCCCAAGGTACTACTAATACTTTTATAGTATATTATTGTGCACTATGATAGTGCATGCCATATGGTGTATACTATAGGATTTCAATAATACCATGAATGGCTTATTATTTCAATAATACTTAGAATGGCTTTACCCTTTGTCCCAGTATCAGCTAACAGTTTTTTATTTCAATGGTATGTTTCCTTTTCATGACAGTAATTAATGCTGGCAGCAGTGAAAGGAGAGTAATACCTCCTGAGACACTTCTAACAGGCCTATCCGCACCAGCACTTAATAATATTGCATGTGTAAAACATGTGGTATGATGTAGTCTCACCCCAAACAGTAATTATCAGTGTTTTTGGCACTGATACCTTTGCACTTAAGATGTGAACTTGAATGGCAGGAGGTTTGAGCTTTTCAAAAGAGCAGTCCTTGGCGAGGGCAAGGTCTGCTGGATACATGGATGGGACTGATCATCCCATGATGCTTGATGGAAGACAAAGCCACAAACATGCAGTCTTTGACAGTGCCAGGATGGAATAATGATTCCATATGCAATATGCCCCATGCCCAAGAATTTGGTTTTGAAGGGTGGGCAATGGTTTTCATATGGTCCTACTCTGTGTTTCAGCCCAGAGTGCACAAACTGCCTCTTTTCTGCAACTTCTGAAACAAGTTTCTGTGCAGTGTCTGCTCTTCCCCTTACTGCATTTAAAAAAAGAGAAATTAAACATAGGGCCCTATTCAGCCAAAAATAACCTCGGCAGCTGTACTGCCTGAGCTCTGTGGAGTCTCTTGTTCTCTGAAGATATTTATACAATTCTTAAAGGGAAAAATATCTCCTTTCCAGCAGTCATGGAGGAGGCTATTAGACATAATGATGATGCCCTACAGCAGAGCTGTTGTTGTGTTCTCTGTCATAGCAGAGAAAGTTGTGCCTGTCCACAATATCCAAATCTCCTGGCCCTGAAAGGGCAGCAGAGCGCACTGGCTGAAAACAGTTTTTTCTTGGCCAAGAGTTTTCTTTCTTGAATAAGAGAAATGTGAACAGATCTATTTCATGCTCTGGTATTTCAGCTGCCCCTTCTGGATTTAGAATGTGGAGAAGTATGTGGATGGAAGAAGCAGTTTATAAAGTTTCATGGCAGAAATCTCACAACAAGGGAAAAAGGGGTGTGGGTGTGTGTCATTCTGCACACTTCCTCTTCATTTCCGGGAGCAGCTTAAAGGAAGAGAGTGTATTTGTGACTTTCCGCCACCTGAGGCCAAGTGGGTTTTGTGCAGTTCCCATCTTCCCACTTGTCAAGAGTTATTCTCCGCATTTGTGAGAGACAGGTGGAGGTGGGAGTTATCAGTGGAATTAAATAATGAAATGTACAAAGTACAGAATCAGGGAAAGCTTAAAGTAGGAGAGGAACTCTGAAGGTTATAAAGAGGATTCGCTTTTGTCTTTCTGCTTGTTGGACAGTTTGTCCCCAGAGCTATGATACAGACCAGTGGCTGTCATGAAGGAGTTTGCATGAGTTTCAGAGATTTCCCACTGGAAGCAGCCAGAACTGGAATAAGCCTGGTAAAAATGCACAACAGATAGTAGAGTAGATACCTTTAGTCTCCTAAGGCAAATAGCAAGTCCAATTTAAGACTGATTAGGATTAAAGAAGAACTTTTGAAATAATACCAGTTGCAGAGGTCAAAATACACCTCTACTTCAGAAAAAAAGAGTTAGGCCTATTATATGTTAACCATCTTTGTGAGGCTGTGATTGAAGGAAACATTATTTGCTAAGATGTCCTTACTCCATAACAAATATAGTATATGGCAGTTCAGAGCTTTTAAATTTCTTTGTTGACACTTCTTTTAAGAAGAGCAAACTTAGACCAAAAGATGAGGATGCAAATATTTGGTCATCATACGAAAACGTTGCTGGATTTTTGTGTGAGCTCTATTTTAACAGGCTTACCTGTTGTGCACATGATTTGAACATTGATACTGGAAGTTGCTATAGCAAGTGAGCAAGTAAAAACATACAATTTCATCTGGGCGCTTTTCTGCAGTAAACTAGGAAAACCAGTAAATTGTGCTGTGTTTTAGATCACTTACTAACAATTACATAATACAGTTTTTAATGTCACATTAAAGCTGTATGGTTTGTTTCTCTAATGATGGCCTCAGTATTTGACGATGGTTTTTTTGCACATGAGAGAGGAATGTACAGCTTAACAGGAAATGTGTTTAGCTCCATGTCTTCCCCAGTCTCCAGAGAAGCAGGGTCTCAACGCTTCAGCTAACAGTTTCACAGCTGTACCTCTTTAAATGTGTTTTAACTTGTGTTTACATTATTTTATTCCCAAAGACCTTTGGCAAGACTATTTAAGCTGCTGGTTTCTGCAACCCTGATTTAGTGAAAAAAAAAATTAGGCATGAGTTCAACATGAAGCATACATATAGTCCCACTGAGATAAATGAAAACTTTAAGGCAACAGGGCTAAGCCTATATTAAGTATGCCTTGGTCTCCAAAGAAGATGCTAGGTCCTTGATCTACGCCCACTGGCAAAATGCTGGGGCTTAGTGGGCTTTTGTAGCATCCAATCTTCCTGTTCCACAGCCCAAACTATTTCTTTAGGAGTATTTAGGACACCACAATAGCCAACTCAGCTCATCCCAGTGGGACCATGGCGTGGCTCACCTGTACTGCCCAGTGCAGAGCTGTTTTGAAGTCCTTGTCCACCAGAGTTGGGTCTGCTCCCTTGTGCAGCAGAGTCTGGGTGTGCTGGGGTCTGTTGTGGAATGCAGCCCAGTGGAGTGAAGTCATCCCCTATAAGCCACAAACCCAGAGGGCAAATTATTGTCACTCACAGGAGCACCCTTCAAGTCTCTGTAGAGAAGCTAGGCAGCCCTCAGACCATCCAGGGTGGACAAATTCTTCCCTCTTCACCTTGATTTGAAATAGTAGCAGCTCCTGAATTAGTGGAGTCATCAGGGGGAACCAAACAATTAGCTTTTTGGAATTACTACAGAAAGTGGATACAAATACAAATGCTTCCTCCATGCGTGCCTACAGCTTGTTATAAATAACATGTGGTCAGGCCACGGTGGCTGGGGGACAGTTCCTCACTGCTCAGCTTGCACCCTGTGAGAAAACCCTGGTTTAGACTGGTGCTTAGGCATTACACAGTGTGATGTTTATGTTTGTTTTTATTTTGATCCAAAATAAATATCATAATCTAGTATTGCAGCTGGCACTAGTCAGCAAGCTAAAGAACTGACAGAGCAATGTCCACAAGAAAGTCACAATATAAACATTTTATATATACTCTTCAGGGAGAAAACAAAGCAAATGGTAAGGTATTCACCTGCATTTTCATTCCATCTTAGCTGCACCCAGTCAGTTTCAGTAGATCAGAGAATTCATGGCCTATATTTGCACCTTCAGCATTGTTACACACACCTATATTTTACTCTATGTCCATAATAATTAAGATTTTCTGTATAAATTTACTCATTTATTGTGTTTCTAGTGTTTTTCAGTGTGGTAACATTTTACTTTGGGCAGATGTTTTCTCTCTTAACAGAAGAAATTTCTAGGGTCTTGCTTGATTTCCAAAAGGATAAAAAGCATTAAAAAAAAACAAAACAAAAAAAGGATTGAGTGGAAAAGCAATCAAAACTTGAAATAGAACCCCATAAAGCCGTTTGGTAACAACCCAGGTAAAATATGAGCCATATTGAAGCAGACAGCTTATCAGTGCATTAAAGTGGAAGTTGTTTGCAGTGATTTTCTGACGAAAAGCTTGAATGCCTTAACACTAATTTCTCTCACTCATCACATATCTTGTAAGGCTTTTAAGTTCCCATGTGGCTTAAGTATGGGTGATAACAAAACAGAGCAGTTGAATGAGAGCAGTTTTGGTTTTACTTAGGGTTTGCAAAGCTTAATAATGGGGGTTTCAGTTTTGTGAAACCAAAATTGAGGGTAAACTCCTGCACCAACTGAAATTAATGGGAGCTCTGCCACTGATGTCAGTAGACACGGGTGACTTAGTACTGTTGGTGGACGCACATTATCTGTGAGTGCCATTATCTGTGAGTTTTTAGTGAAGTGATTTCCAGCTGGGAAATGAGTACTCGTCACTAGTACTGGAGAGCAGGAAAATCACTGAAGAGGGAGAAACTACGGTTGCCTTCTGTCATCCTTTCTCAGTCTGTTGGTACGGCCAAAAAAAAATATCCTTGAAAAATCAACTTTCTCTCTGTTTCTGCTGTGGGAACCAGCAGAATTAGCTGTAATATAAGAGTGTAAAACTGTGGATAGTTTTCAAAGATCTCTCTAGTACAGTGACAAAACTCAGAGAGATCAGTAGCAGATGCTTGGTGCAAAAACAGAAGAAACAAGGCTTGACAATATACTGCGACCTAAAATTTGGTAATCAGAATAAAGACTTCCTATGACATCCAGCCCTTTAAAGGGTAATGATGCATTCTCTGAAAAAGTATTTATTTTCATTTTCTTTGAAACTATCGCCTGATAATTTTTGTAGATGTCCCCATATTTTCATATGCAAGAGCCCCAGATAAGTTCATAATAATTCTCTTTTCATTTCCACACAATTTATGATACCATGGGTTTATATCATCCCTCTGAAGTAGTTGCCAAGCTGAAAGTCCTATTATAGTTAGTTTGTTCTAGTTAGCCTGCCCGTGTAAGGAAGTTGCTCTAAAACTATTAACATCTTTGTAGTCCTTTTCCTGTTCCTTTTCTTGTATATCTTTTTTCAGTTTTCTCTTGTAGCCATGTGGCTGCACCAAGGATTCAGACAGAACTTCCTGTTTTCTTCTCCATTTCCTTTCTGATACTTGGTACATTCCACATGTCCTTTCGGAGCACCCAACTGAGCAAAGAGCATTGGGTTGTTTGAGGCAGCAGCTTGCCTGTGCGGGCCTCCTGCAGCAGGGAATGGCTGACTAGCCCACACCATGTGTGCATGGTGCTACCACCCTGGAGTGGCATCCACTGGTAGATACACTACTGTTTGTGAGTGGAAGCATGAGAGTGATACCAGAACTGTCAAAGCTGAAGGTCCAGCAGAATATCATCTTAGAGACACCCAAACAATTGCACATTCATAAAAAATAAGGACCAGTAGGGGACATAAAAAGACAAAACCCAAGAAAAGGCCGTGAGAAATATAGTGCGACTTGTTTTGCTCAGATTCAAGGCTTTTACAGGTAATGTCTCTTCACATTGTTATGTCACAGGCTTCACTAATAAACCCACAGAAAGACACAGTTGTGGAAGCTATGAAACCTCCAGATGTATTTCTTACTGTTTACGTGTTCATGCATTCATCAGGGTGTTTTTCTCAAGTGTCAAATGGGAAAACGGAAGTGCTTTACTTACACCAAGAGAACAGCTCTATTAGTTGCAATCATTTATGAGGATCCATATTTTTCAGAAAACATGACTATTCAAGGCTTAGTACTGACACTTGAACAAATATATTTTCAGTGCCAAATGACAATGAGATGGACTAAAAATTCCAAATTGCATGTAGCAGTGCATTACAGCAAAATATTATGAAATGATGATCCACAGTTCCATGCAATTTATTAGCAACATAGCTCTACACCAAGATAAAGCATATATGTGGTTTAGGGTGTTGTGAGCAGGGTCTGCAACCTTTCAGTGGATAAGAAAGAGGACAAATTAACAGCCCTCTGGCCATTCTGGCGCTGTGGAAAAGAGACACGTCACTGAGCAACTGTTAGAATGAAGAGAAACATATGAAAAGACACTCAGAATCTCTCTTGTGTCTTGGCCTCTCTGTTTGGAGAAAAACACAAGGGAAGTTAACACTCTCCTTATGTACACTATATATACATGCAGGACATGACTTCGTATGGAAGACAACAGCATAAATTTTTGCACTTCCGTGATTGTTCTGTGTAATGCCGGCTCTCTGATCAAGGATCAAAGAATCATAGAATCATAGAATGGCTTGGGATGGAAGAGACCTTAAAGATTATCTGTTTTCAACCTGCCTGCCATGGGCAGAGATTAGGCAGAGACTTTCCAGTAGACCAGGTAGCTCAGAGCTCCATCCAGCCAGGCCTTGAACACTTATGACTGGTAAAGGTAATGGTAGAGATTTGGTCCAGTGTCTACCTTCAGAAGAATCAAGGGCAATTATTGTCTTGACAAATGATTTAGGAGATGGATTCAAGGCATCTCATAGCTGGCTGAGTACAGAGCAGGTTTATTAGCCTACAGGTGAGTAGCACATAGAAGGAAAAATGAGATAATACTTTGCAGAATTCAGCATAAGCATTATAGAAAATTTTGATAGAGCAAAGCCTCCTCATAAAATTGAATGGCTTCCATGCCCTCACTTCCAGGGACTGTGACTTGTAGCACAAGCTCACTCACCTCATTGTCCTGATGATTAATTTCACTAAGATTTGACTGCTGCAGAAGCACGCTCAGAAGCCTGTGGAAGCAATGATATAATCAGTGTGCTGTACTCCTGAGTAACCTGAAAAATCAACAGGTTTTTTAAAAAATAAAATGTGCAATTTCATGAAAAATCAGTATTAGTGATGGGCACAGGTCAGTATTGTAGGTCTGAGCTTTGTCATAAGAGAAAAACAAATAGGACTTTATGACTTACAGTAACAACAGAAATTTAGAGCTCAGAATTAAAAGAGGATCCACTCGGGATAAGTCTTGTGCTGATTGCTGGGCTAGAATCAGAATGTATAATACTACACGTGTGCAGTTTTTGGTAGCTTAGCAATTCACTGTCAACCTATTTTATAATGTCCTAAAGTGACAGAAACGCCAGCTTCTGTAAGGATTTTTCACTCTATTTAGTTCTCAGGGTAATGTGATGTAGTGTACACAGTTGTGGGTGTATGTGTGTATAAGCATGCTCGCTGGATGTTTACACACAAACTCCAGTATTTTACAAGGCTTTACAGTATGTCTGCTGGAACAGGGCCATTATTATGGCATAAAACATAGCAATGCATGTGTAATTTTACAGAATATTGGACTACAAACACTCCCCTCTGGTGGAGGCAACAATAAAATATGAATGAAATATTATTCAAGTACAATAGTATTTTTAACACTTCATGGATTTAGATTTTCTTTTCCTTTTGGTATCTTGTGAAGATGTTCTGAAATCACTATAGGTTTGGCAAAGATGGCTGTGTTTTATAGTAGGATGCTAAGTGTTTGGATGACAGATACGGCTGGACCATGGAAATGAAAAACACTATCCAGTCACGTGCTGTAACAAAGCCAGTCCTAACATGAACGTACAGTTCTAATGATTGTACCAAAAGGAAGGATGTATCCTCAGTGGATCATTGTGCAAACTGGTGGCTCATCTGAAAGTGTGAATTTGCTATAAACCTTCAGAACACAGATATTAAGAAGACATGCTGGAAAGCAAGGAAAGTAAAAGATGATGAAGAATAAAGGAAGGAAATCTGATAAATGTAACGATAATACAGAAACAAATGTATAAAATCCTACATTTATTCCCATGCAGAGGAGACGGAATGCAAATCTTTCGCTGCTTTTTATTTTTAACCACTTCCAGGGTATTTTCTGGATTGAACTGTGCTCAGGTGCGTGCATTAGATTAAGATGGGAATGCTGCATGTCAAATTTGTTCTTCCCTCCTGGTAAAAAAGAACTAGATATGTAAATTTTTCAAAAGAAGATATTAACAGTTGCTTAGGGATGATTTTGGCAATTCTGCAGATGAAAATGTTGTCTATAGGTAACATCTTCCTCAGAGATCAAAAGTCCAAATCTAGGGTTTTAATAAAGTAGAATGAAGAAGGTGATGACTGGGCAGATCCCAGGATAGGGATTTTGGTTTGATTTCAAATCCATTTTCTTATGGATACAGATTCTTCTAGAAAAGGGGTGTTACACCTCCTTTTCTAAATGGAGTCATATTATAGGATGACACTAGGATTGTTGTGATTGGTTTGGTAAAAGTTTGTAAAAGTGAAGAAGGATTCTGTGGTCATTTAGCAAAATTACTCAGAACCTCAGAAATTCAGTGTCTGAAAATAGGTCTTGGTAAATATCAGCTAGTGAGGAAAAAGAAAGTGAGATAACCATAGTATGCATTTATCACATAGTTTTATAATCTGATACAGGGCTCTGTGGTTCAGCTCCAGATATGATCAATGAAACCACTGCATGTGAAACAAATCTAATTATTTGACTAGAATCTTTATCATTGAGAAACTTTGACTCAGTTACATCACGAGACCATTATGGCAACATAACACAAGCTGAGGTTTCTATGATATCTACTCTTAAAGGCAATGATCAGGAATGGATTCCACCTTGCCTGTTAGGCTCTGTAGAAAGCACTGGAGTACATACATCAATTATCAAAGCAATACATGACCTTTCTCTGTCTTTCCATGCTGCCTCCAGCATGTGAGGTTGTAGCAGTGGACTGCCAGCTTTCAAATTTAGCTGCAAAAGCATTTCATAACTGGCCATTGCATATTCTCTTTAGGCAATGTCAAAGGCTTCAAGGGAGTGACAATAACCATGATGGAAGAGCCTCCTCCTCAGTGCTCCAGGCCTGTGTCTGGGTGTGGGATAAACCCAGTGGGAAGAGAGAGTAAAAGGAAAACTGTGCAGAGCAAAGAAAGGTCTGCCTGTATCCATGGAGAATGTGAAAGAGATTCAGAGGACCCAGTGTGCTTCTGGTAGAGTAGATTAGTGTTCCCTTTCAAGTAGTAACATATGTGGTGTTGTACAAACATCGTCTTCTTTCTGTGTTGGCTTTGTTTAAGGATAGTGACCTTTTTCCCCAGAAATATCAAATTATTCTCTTCAAGTGATGCATGAAAAGCAAAGATAATGTGGAAACAGATGAAGCTATTAAAAAAGGCTGGAGAACAAGAACAGCAGAAATGGCCAGATGTCTGGGCTGGTCTGATATGGTTACAGCAACAAAATCGTAGACTCAGTGATTAAGTCACATGAACATATTGCATGTACTGAAGGTTTTACCTGTTTCTAATGTCTTCCTATACCTTCAGGCATGATTTACTTAGGGGAATTTTTTCAGTGAATTTATTCAAATCTACAAATCAAAATTTATTAAACCTTCCTATTGTCACAGGCTGGAACCAGACAAAGATAATCTTTCTTAAGAGTTCTTGTGAAGACACTCTGTAGCTGTTACTCTACCTTAGTAGAGTACTTGTAATAGTAAAAGTAGTTAAAAATGAGCCAGACCACCAATCCTTAATTTCTCTTTTATGTGAGGGGTTTTCAGAGAGGTTGGCTTGGGGAAAACTTTTCTCACATTTGCCATGCTACTCGGAGGAGAAGTCCAGAGAAGTCTTGTAATTTTTCATGTGGGTAGTTGGGCAGCGGAAATACAGAGGTTCAACATCTGTTATAATTATTTTCACTCCTCCAGCTATTGCAATCTTAAACCAGGCTCCTCACTTTACCTGGCCATTGATCTCTGGTACACAAGTATTGTGCAATATTTTTCCTCCTCTCTACTCCCTTCATGGTAACTACTAAACAAAGATGCAGGTCAGGTGTAGCTGTTACAACTATTATTCCTAACGTGGGCTCTTCTTGGGTTGCTGGCTACCTGTGAGATTCAGCCAACAAAAGCTGTGGGACCCAGGCACGTACCTCACATCAGGCTCTGCGGTGGCAGCGTGCAGTGGCAGCCTCCCATTTTTGTCAGGTATGTTCTGCTTAGCACCGTTCCTGAGCAGGCTGACACAGCCTTCCAGCCAGCCCTAAAAAAGAAATTAGAACATATCAAAGAGGAAAGTGAAATGTATAAGGCCAGATCTTTTCTTGTTGGTGCTGGCATTCACATGTGACTGCAGCCATTTCTGCCAGCAGAGGAACTGGACGTTTTTTCCTCAGTAGAGGTTTCTCAGCACTCAGAGTAGTTCCCCTTTGTAGCCTGGGTCTCAAACTACCTTGGTTGTTCATTTCTCTGAAAAGGTGTTTCATTTACACAGTATTTTGTTCGGGTTTTTTTTTTCTGCAGCTGTGGCAAGTACTAATAGTGATTAAAAACCTGCCAATTCCTGTATCAGTAGCAAATGCTACGCATATTCTTACATGTGAATTCAATCATGCTAGATTAAACCAAGAACATGAGCACTCAATCTCCTTTTGTTCATGAGATTTTATCAGGGATGGCAAATTAATGGTAAAAAGCCTTAGAGTGTGGTCTTATAAATGTTGTTGCAGAAGTTTCTATTAGTGGCAATGTTAGAGTGAAAATAGCACCAAAACAGCTGGGATGAATCAGTTCTTGGACTAAAATCTACTACTGATCACCTCAACATAAAAGCAAGTAAACAGTCTGGTTGTGACTGCATAAATCTTTCAGCATATACTAAAGTCTGAACAAAATCAAGCATGAGTTAAAGTGTTCTGTTCAAACCTCAGCAGGCAATTGATAAAGACTGTTCCCTCCCATATGAGCTATTTTGCACTGGCGTTATGAGCATTTCTGCGGAAAATGTGTGGAATGGTGGAATCAGAACATCCCTGTTGGAACTCTTGGTGGAAGCACAAGGCCACCAAGTACCACACACAGTCTTGACTGTGCATCTCTCCTGAATTCATTTGTTTGGATGGACATCACAGCTGAATTCTCTCTGGACCTCTGGTTATATCCCTCACAGAAACAGAAATGGAAACTTAGAAGCCTGGGTGGTTTAAATCTTTTCCAGTAATTTCTTTTTTTCCAAAGAATATTTTTCCCCTCTGGGAAAAGAGGAAGGAAAAAAGGAGCATGACACTTATTATGGGATTTTTTAAAAATATCCTGCAGAGGAAATGTTTGTTCTCAAGTAAGTGGGGCATGCTCCTTGCACTGGATGGGACTGCCTGTTTTGTTATTTTCTATGCTTATTTTCTGGCTGAATATTGCATAGCTAAGCAGGAACATTGTTTTTGTCTTGAATTTTCAGGAAGAAACTAGGTGCAAGGGATGTCATTTAATTAGGCTGCTACAGTGTCTGTTTAAATGGGCTGGCAGTCATCCAGCTTAACTCATACTATGCAGCATGGCTAGACACTCCTTCTTCCCTTCTGTCCAATTAATAATGGAAGCCCAGTCTGCTCGGCTAAGTTGGTCCCCATTCTCTCTCTGAAAATTGAATCACCTCCTGCAAGGAGTAGAAGACTAAGGAGAGGAGGATCATGTTTCTTCGGACAGATTCTGAAGTACAGTTCCCTTCCCAAATGTCTCAGTGGGATGTCTGCCCCTCCTATCACCTGCATGTAGGTTGATCAGGGGACTGGATTGTTTATGATCCGAGCAAGTGCACCAGCAGCACCTTGAACTTCAGTTCTCAACCTGGCCACCTGAAGTCCAGCACCACAGTGAAAGAGGCAATGCCCTGGTTCATGTGGTGTGCATGAACATATGCCTGCTGATCACCGCAATTTGAGACAGGAAAGCCCTCACCTGAGCATAAATATCTAGTGCTGACTATGCAAGGGGGAGAAGTCAATCTGCCTATTAAGAACAGGAGGGGACTTTCCAGTGCACAGAAAAAAGTGATTTTCTTGTGAAATCCTCATATCAGGCACTGATTTTACAACCCAAAAGAGAAAGGACACTCTGACAGGAGTCTCTGACAAGAGTCCTCATCCTCTTGTAATAATAATTGCGCCAGTTTTGCATCGTAGTAAAGTTTCAAAATCATTTCCACTGTTGTCTAGAAGCAAATGTATTGCACTTTTTTTTTTTTTTTGTAGTATAAGTAGAAATCTTATTTGGTCTGCACATTTACTCCCTTCCTCCATCCTTGTCCCCCAAGTCTTGATACCAAATAAGTTGCCAGAGACAGACTGGTACGTCCACAAGCATCTTGAGTATTAATATTGGCTCCCATCTTCAACAGAAGCTTCACTGTATCAACCTGGCGTCCTGACACAGCATGCATCAAAGGTGTGCAACCTGGGGAAGAAAGCCAAATTTATTTTAAAATTTCATTTTGTCATATCTTTAAGATATTGATGCCTGGGGTGGCCACCTAAAAACAGGGACTAGACAAGAATAGGGGAAGAAAGGTACGTATTTATTTGAAGGGCCTTCAAAGGTACACTCTGGGCAGTCAAAAGGCTACACCCAAGATGGACCCCGGGTCATGAGTTCTTCCCACTTTTATAAGTATGGTTCATTTGGATATCAGGCTTAATTCTCCAAATATAACCTCAGTTAATGATGTAAGTACCCCAAGTTTGCCCTCCTCTTCAGAGGCCTTAGTTTACACATTTTGGGGCCTTGAGGAGCAAACCTAGAGAGGTTTGTTATGTCTAACCCGCATCAGAAAACAGCAGCTAACAGGCCCCACGAAATTTCAGAGCTACACGCTAGGCAGTACAGGATTTGAAAAATAGAAGAGTTAAAACCTAAGGCATCAATATAGTTTCTTATTTTCTAATGTTAACACTGGCAAGTTAACAGATCCTTTCTCTGACAACTGTCCAATATTTGTACTCAGCTTTTTTTAGGCAGGAAGTAACTGTCATGCCAGTCACTGACTACTGATTTTAAAAAGAGCATGACTATATTAGCAAAAGCTTTGCCTCATTAACTCTGCTTCTGGAGGGAAAAGTGCTTTTCTGTTGACAAGTTCCCAAAATCAACTTTTGGCTTTGTACACCATTTTGGAGGCTGATATTCTTCAGAATGACTAGTAGCCAGATGGTGCTTGTCTCATTTTCTCAAACCCCAGCTTCATTTTGTCTGTGTATTTAAAATACTTACGAAATCAAGTGGTGTCCCTTGCAAAGGTATAAAAGTGTGAGTTGGCTCTTTGTGCAGAGAACAACTTAATTTGAAGTCTGGATTTGGTCTAGGATATTTTATTTCCTGTTTTTATAAGAACTTTTGTTAATATCCTGCAAAAACTTTCTCTTTTGTAAAAATGCTGAAATCTACATTTAAACCTAATACTCAAATTTCTTCACGAAGTATAGTATCATTTAATTGCTTCCTCTTCCTTCCATTCTGTTCACTGCTGAAAAACAGCAAGAGATTTTCCTGCAGAATCTGACAAAGCAATTTAAAATTGCTAGGCTGGCAATAAACATGAGTATTAGAAACTATAAGACTATTAGAAACTTAATATTTAGTTGAAGAATAATTATTCTTACTGGACTCAATGAGATTACTGAGGAAATGTGCTACTCAACCCGAGGTCATGCAGAGCCTGACATAAGTGCAGGATATGAGTTGTATGTTTTGCATTGCAAAACTGGTCTTTAGTTGCATTTGCATGGACAACCTAGCAAACAAGTTAATTCTGGAGCTGAATACTTCTTTTTGCTGACCAGTCTATCTCCACCTACTCCACCCACCTTTTATACCTAGCACCTCACCCATTAACAAACTGGACTGGGAGCAGTTTTTCTTGAGTAAATTTTCCCTACTAACCAGAAGATGTTTTATAGATAACAGTTAGAATGGATTGTTTAAAGTGTAAGAAAAATTGGTAGCTTGGTAAAAGCTGTTAAAGATTAGAAAAGACAGTGTTCATATAAGAACACTGCAATTAAAAAGAATTTCTTAAGAATTTAAAAATGCCTTTATAAGAAACTGCAATTAAAAAAATACTTCTGACAAAAAAAGGTCATCCTTGAGAACAGCCTCCAGAGGTCCGTGGTTCTTATTCACTTTGGAAACAGACGCATAAAACCCCCAGCCAATGTACAATAATTTGTAATAACATTAAATAGTAACTTGAACACAAAATGAGCACAGCCTGACAGATAAAGCAGATCATTTAGATCATTGCACATTGTACAACCAACACTTTGGCAAAAAATTACTTGACAAAACCATTCAAACTATGGCTGTAAACCTACTATAACCTCTGCTTTAGAGCTGTGCAGAATGTATGTCATTTGGCATTGGTAAAAATATTCTTTTTCCTCTCCTGAAATGCCAACAGTTTCTCAGCATCTCCCTAAATAAGATAAACAAAATTAATGGTAAAGTACTCTCTAATTATAGCAAAACATCTCATTTGTAATAATATAAAAATATCTTACAATTATAGGGGGAAGGAATTATCCAAACTGTGCATTTCCAGTGGATGTTCCAAAGAATAACTCAAATTTCCCATATTCTGCTACTAAATATAATTCATTGAACACAAAAATCATATTAAAAAAAAAGAAAGTTTAACTGCAAGTTGAAGCAACAGATCTCCTGAGAACAAGCTTGGCCTTCATTTACCCTCTCTGTCACAAGACTCCAGGATGGAAGGATCCTCTCGGATCACTGCAGTCAGGGTGTTCACATCGCCATTAGCTGCTGCTTGGTAAACCACAGCCAAGTCAATCTCTTCTGCTGCATCAGCTGCAGAGAAGGAGCACGTCCATGAGTAAACAGAGAGCAAGTACAAGTGATAAACAGTGAAAAGTATGACACTTGTCTCACTGAGTTTAAATGACTGTGTAACTTGGAGTGGAACAAAATGTATCTAAATGGCACTGTGGTTGTTTTTAGTCATCTGAAACTTGCTTTTCATCATAACTTCTTCCAAAAACTTTCAAACGTAGACACTCAAAGGACTTAAGAAAAATTCTGGAAAGTTTCCACTTCTTGTAAGAAATCATACTAACGTAACATGACTTGAGAAAAAAAATGTAATAACTGAACTAGCTCATAATATTTCTGGCTGCACTTTTATAAAATAGGATGAAATCAGGTGTTTTCACTTTCAGTGTTATCCTTGCACCACTCAGAAGACTGAGGCTTTTCACTTCCCTGCAATGTCCATGGGAATTCTCTTCTTGGGAGAGTAAACTTCTGGCAGCAGTGGTTTGTGTTGATAATTCCTGCAAAAAGGAAAAGTGGACTATGGCTTGGAACCCAGGAGAGGTTTATTTTGTTTGGCAGCTATAGTGTGAGTTATTATTTAAAGCAGATGCCTTGCAAGACCTGTTCTGGAACATTTCTCAGACTTTTCTTTCTAAAGAAATAATAGCGATGTTCTCTTCACTTCTTTGGTTTTCACTTCCTTTCAGACTGGTCATCCCATGCTCCACATGCTTCAAGTGGACTAGGAGTCAAAAAGTAGATTTTTTGGTGCAGGGTCAGATCTGATGTAATGGTAAAATGCTCTAGATATGTATTGTTGGTCAGAAACAGTCTCATGTTTCTGATCCCTATTAACTCAAAAAGAAGTACAGCTGCAGTGAACTGTACTGTTCACAATGGCTGAGGGTCTGTTGGGGTCTAACCCCAGATGCCCCCAGTGCTCAGTCACTACCCTGACTCCTGTGGAGTGGGAAGAAGAATCAGAAAATGGTAAAATTGGTGGGTTGAGATAACAACTGTTTAATAATTGAAATAACACATCATCATCATCATCACAATAACAACAACAACAAAACCAACAACATTAATAATTGTAATAAAAGGAGAGAGAGACAGATGAATAAAGCTCAAGAAAGGCAAGTGACGCGTGATACAGTTGCCTGCCACCTGCAGACCGATGCCTAGCCTGTCATCCTGCAGCTCCCCCCATTCATATCCTGGCCATGTCGGTCTGTGTATGGAATATCCCTTTGGCCAGTTTGGGTCAGCTCTCCTGGCCATGCTCCCCCAGCCTTTGTGCACCTGATCGCTGCAGAGCACGGGACACTGAAATGTCCTGGATTTAGGGTGAGCACTAATTAGGAACAACGAAAACTGCACTGTGTTGTCAACATAAGTCTGATACTAAATGCAAAATACAGCACTGTATTGGCTGCTAAGAAGAAAATTAACTCTATTCCTGGCTACACCAGGACAGGGTTAGAGCTTTAGAACATACTGCTTGTCCAGTGGCTACACTACCTTGTTAGCTAGAGAAAATGCCTAAATCACACTAGGGAGTTGATCAAAGGAAAGACAGATTAAGTGACTGGTGATTTATCTGTACTGTCAAACTTCTGGAGATAGCTTGACTCTGTAAGCTATGCGGAAAAAAGTGAGATAAGAGCGTTTCAAAAGTTAGTATAAAGCTATTATCATAACCATATATTACATTATTTGTAACACATTGGTAGAAATTACATTTTAACCATTGTCCTTATATTTTTTGAGTGATAAAAGATCTTTAAGCATTATTGTAAAGTACTAGCCACACTACTCACATTGTGATCAGATCTTGTCTCAGATGAACCTGCGTGAGCTCTATGCTGGGCTTTACAGCCTAGCCTAATTCTCCACGTGACCTTCTCTCACTCGGTGCAATCAGCACTCTGGACTTCAAAATTTGGCTGCTATGGAAACACAATCTGCTCTTACCCTGGAATAGGTTAGTTTGTCAAAGCTGGAACTCTGTGGGCTTGGGAAAATTGAAAAGCTGATGTTAAATCTGCCTTTGTCACAGATTCCCTCTCCATTGTTCTTTAACTAAAGAGAACCTAATTTATTTTCTTTCTTTTAACTGGTATTTTAAATTACACACTTCATAAAATTTGTGAATAAAAATGTTAAATTGATTTTTATTCTGTTGAGGGATCTATTGCTGAGGCAACTGTTCACTCGGCTCAGAAGGTTTGTCCTGTGGGCCTGGCAGATCCAGAGAGATGAGGAGTCATTGCCTCTGGAGAGTCATCATCGGTGACTAGTATATGAAAAAAAGAAGTGACTTGACCGCGGGTCCAGTTAATAACATTTCCTTATTATGTCAGACCTGAAGATGCCTCTCACAATTGGTACACTCAGCAAAAACATATTAATGACAAGCTCAGGTCTGAGTGGTTGATCACTTGTGCTGCTCCTCTTGTCCAGTCTCTGGAGGTACCAGCCCTGAGCACTGACAGAGCTCCTCTCATGGCTGCTGTTGTACACAGCTGTGCAGGTTTTGCGTGGGTATGGTACAGAGAAGATGCTGCTGGCAATGGGAGAGAAACCTTTAGATGTACTGAGGCAGACAGTGAATCAAAGGGGCCCTCACCTCCTTTGATGCATTACACATGTAAATTTTGTACTCCTTTTTTGCCTTGTAAGTACTGTTAAGTATTCCTGTTGTGAGTCAGGAGCAGAGCAATCCAGCCACAAAAAGGAAATCTCCATCCCCTGAGCAGAACAGCTGCTTACCTGAAGGGCACCAAGACACATCCCCTTTGCTTGTGCTGGGCTTGGTCTGCTTTCCCCAGAGAAATTATCCTTTTGTATGAGGAGAGGAAGTAAAACTCTGGATGGATGGATGGACAGATGGATGGACAGGTGGATGGATAGATGGATGGATAAATGAATGGAGTTTTGCCCCTGCCTCTTCTTGCAGAACACAGGCTCCATTCCTGTGAAAGGATGGTGGCATGAAGCCACAAAGATTCACACTTCCCCACCCATGAGTCCTAGCTGCCAGAGCAAGGAGAGGCAGGTGGAGCAGGCTGTCACCCTGCTGGTGAGGGAGCCTGGGCCAGGAGGAATGGATGAGTGCCCATGTTGTGCATCTGAATAAAGAAGACTGACACGAATTCTATTTCTGTAGGGTGACACAACTTCAAGTGGGGTGTCTTTAACATGATCTGTACGATTGTGGATGGGAAGTGAGAAGGAAGACAGATAAATGGTCTTCTGATGCTTCACATGACAGGGAGCAGAAAATGCCGGGAGAGCTTGGATGTCATTTGTGCTGGATGCACTTGGCTCTAGGTGAACAACATGACCACTTCATCTTCCTCCAGCTTACCCTGTCAAGAAATGAAGAAGTATGGGCACAAAGCTAGTATGACATTTATTTTTGAAGACACCTTCCTGGGCAGAAGAGGAATGGTTTAGAGAGTGGGTATTTTGCAGAAGGCAACACTGAAGTACTGAGTGCTTGTGTCCCCTGCTCTGTGAGCTTACCCTGCTGGGGCCTTGGCTGTGGCTGGGGCACAAGCACCATGTGGCATAAAGGGATTGTGAACAGCCAAATGTCAGACTCTTCATCTTCTAATGTGTTAGAGTTACTCCATTATTATCTTGCAGTTCTATAAATGCCAGTAGGCACTGGTCCCATTTCAAATACATTTTACATTTTATTTTGGAGAGTTGCTGTGCTACTGGGGAAAGGAAGCTGTCAGTCAGATTCAGAAAGGCAGAAGATCCATTTAAGAGCTTGTGCCTAGAGAAAGGCAGGGGAGAAACTGCAGGCTGACAGTAGTGGTGTAGAAAGGTCTGGAAGAAAAGACTAAATGACATACAGGGTGGTGCTAAAATCCTCAGAAACAATCAAAGTTAAACACCAATCTATCTGAAATAAGCTGCAGTGTTTTAAGAGTGCATCACTTCTTCAAGGCAAAGTAGTTTTCTTTTGGTTAGAAAAGGGGATATATAAAGAGTCATACAGAATGATCATAGGACTCAGAGCAATGAAATTGTGCTCCTCATGATATTAATTCTCCTCTGACTGTACTATGAAGAATGCATGTTTTACACAATTTGTGATGTTGGCTGATGTGTTGTTTTACAAAGTGCCCATTAGAGGTACATAAGCGCATGCTTTCTACAGCACGGGATTTTTAAGTTCTAAATAAATTTGCTGGAGCTTGGTGTACATGCTCTTGACAATGGCTGATTTAGGACTTGCTAAACCACAAGATATGAGAAACTGAAGACAGGAAAATAGGATAATTCACGTTCACTGAGAAGAAGAAATATTTATGCATGTAATTTACTCCCCTCTCTCTCATAATCCCTCGTCTCCACCACCAGCGAAAGGCCACATGTGATTTCCTACACCTTGTTGTCAGGACACAGTACTGGGTAGTTTATTTGTTTTCAGCACGTCAGTGTTGGGGTCAGTGGGAGGTGGATGAGTGCAGTTTTTGAAAACTGTAATGTACTCTGTATGCCTGTGTGTGCGTGGCTGTGCATGCACCAGTACAGGCCTTTGTCTAGCTTCTCCATTTAAGTGGGAAACATTTGAAGCCAGGAACAGCATGCATGTATTTAAATGGCACCGAGCAGTATTAGGAGGGAAGGGGTTTCTGGTGCTGCTTGCCTTCTGTCAGTCCCACATTGTTGTTACTATTGTAAGTATTATAAGATATTATTGAGCAGTACCATCAGACGTTTTGCAAAGAGACAGTATGATTTTCAAGCTTGGAATGCTGGGGTTTTATTTTTATTTGTAGTTGGGAGAGTCTTCTGAGGTGTGGGATGGAGAAAAAAGGGTTTGTGGGGAGAGCTGAATTATTTTTTTTGACCCACAGAGAGTAATTTAGTGTGTTTGAAAGATAGTTTGTATTCTTTCATTGTTATAAATTGCTGCAATGAAAGACATTCCCCTTCTCCTTGCTAAAAAAATTATGCCTGCTTAAATCAATAATGTGCCAAGACATTAAGATGGTATTTACACAAAATCCATTATATACTGTAAGTTTTGAATAGACTGTTCTTTGCATGGTAACCAATGAGCTCAGTATCCCATTACTGTGAGTTTTGTGCTCCTGCTCCTCACGCACCTCCCACGCAGCAAGCAGGGAAGGCAAGTGGTAAATCACCTAATGAGCAAGCATTCCTGCAGCGCTGGTGAAGCAGAGATGATGAATTTATAGCAAAGGATCCTTCTGGCTGGGGAGTTGATGTATGTGGGGAGTGACATGGGCTGCAGATGATGCTGGACAGGAATTAGCACGGGTCAATGTGGAGAATGGCCTGGCAGCAGGAGCGGGTGCATATTAGGAGCTAGGGGAGGTACAGGCAGATGTTGCCTCCCAACTCTCTCCCTTCTATCTGGATAAAATGGTTTGGGTGAGCAGTCTCCTGCATTGTTTTCTGCTTCCTAAACCATCTGGAGACTTGGCTTTGCCTTCCCCAGCCCTGGTGATATTCCAGCCTCATTCCTGGCACCACTTGCACTGGCTCTCTGGCAGCCATCCTGATGGCACTGAGCATGCAGGGTTTCCCCTCTGCCTCCCCACTCCGAGCCCTGCTGGGTCCACGTGTGGCACAGAGCATACTCATAGTGCTGCAGAAGCAGAGACTGGAATGGCTGTTTGGAGCTGCAGAAGCTCAGTCAGCCCCATGCCTCTGTCCTCTTCGGAAAACTGCCCCTTATGTCATTTACACGTGATTTAGGAGTACCTGTCTCTATTCCTGCAGTACAGATCCCCCTTCTACTACTGCACTTCCCTTTCTCCTTCATACTTGCTGGTAGTAGTTTTTTCCCTCTTGTCACTCATTTTTACTTCCCACTCGTCCCCCACTATATGGGGGTCCCAGATGGGTTGGTGCAGAACAGTGCCCCCAAGACTTGCTCAGGCTTTGAGTGCTACTGTGGCTGAAAGGCAGCCATAAACCCATCACTTTATATGGGCTGTACTGACCTTGGGTTCACCAGAGAAGTGCAGGCAAGCATGAAAGTACAACCTGTGGCACCTGGCTGCCTGAAGGGCAGTATCTTATCTTCCTCCTGCTTTCATCTTTGTTCCACATTCAGTCCCTCCGTTGTCCGGCCAGCATGGCCAGGTCAGCTCAGATATTTTGCAGGTCTGCACTGCAAACTGCGGCCACTGCACACATATTGTTTGGTAAGCCAACTTAAAAGAGAAATTTGTTGCAACATGCATAATCAAGCAATGATGGTGTCCTGCTTTGGGAACATAAAAGGAATGCTGCTACACTTGTAGTGATTAAGTCGCAAGACACAAAAGCTTGTATTGGCAAATAAAGATGTGAAATTTAACATTTAACTTCAAAATAGACAACAAAGAGACATTTGTATTTCCATAGCAACCTTACAATGCAGAAAATCTTTATGTTGGGGATTTTAGTGATATCTTAAATTTACAATTATGGTAATACTCACCAATACAGCTAAATTCCTAAAGCAAAGTATTTCACTTGTCAGCTTCTAGTCCTTTTAGTGTAAACTTATGAAAACCAGCTGTTCTTAAATTTTTTACTCCATTTTAAACTGCTCTGTTCGGTAGTACTGCAACTGTTTTTAATGTCTATAACCATAAGAAGACCAACATGCAATATAAAAATAAATATATATATAATACATCTCTCAGTGCTAAGCATAAGAATAGCCAGATGCTGTTGCTATTCTGCTGAAAATTAATTTTTAGAAATTACTGTAACAATAGACTGAAATATCCATCCAGTCTAAAACGGATGGAAGAAATTCCTTCACACGAAATCAAAATAAACCTGATCTCTCCCAAAAATTTATGTTATTCATTCCTTGAAGTAATCTCAGTACATTTCCATGGGACGCACTGGAGGACCAGAGGATTTTGAAATTAGTAGCAGGTGACTTACCTTTATGCTGATCAAACACGGATGAGGAACTGAAATCCATTATGATCTATCTCATTATTTACAACCAGACCAGACAAATGCCAGCTACAGGGTTTTAAGGGCAGAATCTCATATATTACAGTACACAGCGAAACGATAGCTGTCACCAGTCTTCCTCTTAGAGAATTAAACTTGCTTTACGGCTGCAGGTTGTTGCCAAGGCAAGAGCCTGACGGAAACATTATATTCTGTTATAGGCTCTCATAAAAGGATGAAAGCTTATCTGAGATTCTGAAAAATGCCATGGCTTCAGCGAGTGGAAGTGCCTGCGCGCGGCTCGGAGGTGCCGCAGCTCTCGCAGCCCAGCGGGGCTGAGCGGCCCGGGCTGGCACACGGAGCATGTGCAGAGCTCCA
>WEIT01021396.1:299-12024 GCA_013389985.1 Dryoscopus gambensis
CAATTTTATACACTATCAATGATTAGCAACTGGCTGGAAGCTTCACAAGAAAACTGGGGATGAAAGCATGCTACTCCAGGGTTTCTGGGTTGACCGACTATAGCAGTTCACTCCCTAATCCTTGGACAAATACTGTTCTGCTGCTGATCATGTAGCATCACTATCAGCTTGCTCTCACACCTACTGGGCTGCATGCACCTCTAACGAGTCATTCTATTCCTTAGTATATTGCTATTGTCATGCTCCATTTACAGACAATACTAGTCAACCAGTCAAGGTATTTCTCTTGTCAAAGTGTAANTCAAAGTGTAAGCATGCTTTTATAGTAGTATGTCTTGTAGTCTTTCTTTGTTTAGGTAACAAGTTTGGAAACTCTCATTTATGGAAAGAAAATTGTAGTTTACAATCATAGGAACATCTCTGATCACAAAAATCTATACTAGCAAATGGTGATATAACTACTGGATATTAGTTCAAATTAAAATCAGGAACTTCCACCTTGGTTTAATTTGCTATATAGTCACTGAGTACTGCTCCACACAATGTATCAGAAAGGAGGCCTAAGCTACCTATAGATAAATATTTCTTTAATCATTTAAAATGCTCCATTGGGTTAGAAAATGAATTCAAATATTTTTGAAAAATGCCAGTACTTTTATATCAATTTAAAATTCTGTTCCACTAAAGTCTGATTGTCCCTTGATTCCATATGAAAACTATGTACATTAGCAATAGAAAGAAAGGAAATGAAAAGTTACGGATGTGTTGACAGACTGGAGTCCAATGAGAATACATGCTTAGTATAGATATAATTACTTGAAAGAGTAATTATAGTTTCATGTAAAATTTTACCATTTCTTTTTTACACAATATTTACTCCTTTCCATATCCCACAATGCAGACATCAAACATCTAAGTATTTTTCTTTTGTTTTAGAAAATGAGCAAACCAGGCAGTAACTGTTAAAATTATGATAGGCTAGTAGCTGAAGTTTACAAAAATCTTTTAAAAGGATACTTTCATAAGATGCTTTTTCACTCCTTTCATTTCTTTTTACATGAGGTTTATATGTGCCTGCGACAAGAAGCAGCTTCTACTTCTACATTCTACAATTTTGAATGTTGTGAAAAAAACATGTTTTGTTTACTTGTGTTCTTATAATTTTATGTGAGCAACATGGTCTTAGACCATTTTCTTGTCAAGACCACTTTGTGTCTTGTTCTGTTTCTACAGCTGAAGAAAACCATGGTTGAAAATACTGTGCTTGCAAAGTTGTACTAATCTGTCATAATGCTGAACTTTATAAGGTTTGAGAAAGATTTGCTTTCTTCTAATAGAAATATTTTTCCCAAAATAGACTGGGTAAGTTGTTTCTAAATAAACAGCATATTAAGAGAAAAAATTCTTCAGAAGACTGAGTATCTCATTTAGGTTAAAATGAATTCCTTTCTACTCAGAGTTATGTAGCATTTACCTAGGTATCTAGTCGTTGTTAAAAGAGGAAGACATATTCTACGGATCTACACATATGATTTATCACATAATTCACTTTGAAGTAAATATTCTCATATAAGTATGATTCACTTTGAATTAAATACCTGGTATTAGAACTTATAAATCACTTTAATAAGTTGATGGCTTAATATTAAAAAAAGTTGCAACATTTTGTTTTCTAGCCTTAGCACCAAATCTGCTACATGCTGGAGTCTCTCCTAGGAATGTTTTTCTGTAAAAGGTTGCTGCTTCTGTTTGCATGCTACAAATAAACTAGAGCAAACACTGCAGCTGCTTTTTTTTTTGTTTAGGCCAGGTATTACTGTCATGTCTGTTAAACCTGATGTATCCTTTGAATTTGAATTTGAAACACCACTGCACAAGGACGTAAATAGGATTTGATTTCTTTGCTTTCTACTTTAAGTATTTTGAAGCAACCCCATTCTTGATCAAAACTGATGTTCTCAATTGGAAAATTTACTATTCATGTTTTAAGTGAGGTTCCATACATCGAAGAAAAACGAAAATGCTAGTTTGAGTGTGATATATACAGGTTTTATAGAGTTTATAAGTATTTGAAAATTTGGATTCTTTTCATCACATTCCACTGCCACTTAATAATGGTCTCAAACTGAATTCTGTCATTAAGAAAAGGGAACTTGCAGTTTTAGCATAACTAGACTAAATATAAAATTTTTTTTTTAAGTGTGTTTGTCCATACTTCATTCATGATTGAATGTTAAATACATTTTTATGTTCAGCTCTCAGTCTTAATTCTCTATAATGATATAATTCATCATATGCATACAGAAACATAATCCTCCCATGGGGATTCAATGACAGAAGAGCCAAAAACCATAGTGTGAATAGCATTGTTTTACACTGGTTTGTAATTTGAAGTCACAGTGCCATTTAACCTGTGGAGAAGTAATTGGTAGAGCATAACCTAGGCACTTGTAAAATGAATGGTACAGTGAGGAGAAAGTGTTTTCTATTCATTAAATGCTGTCTACTACTAGCGTCAATATAAAAAAATATTTTAGTAAAAGTTTAAGTCTGAGTAGGATGTTAATAAGGTAAGTCATCCATGGGACTTTAAAAATTCTTCATTAAAATTAATAGCTCTCACACTTTCACTCTATTCATTTCACATCCAGCATCCCCATCTAAATTATGGAAGTCACAATTTCAAGTATGCAACTCGAGAACTGAGCTTAATAACTAGCATTATTTAGATGCATAAAATGAGAAGAAAATTGTGAACAGTCACCCTGACAAGTGCCATTTTCAGAACATTTAAGAAAAAGTCTGTAGCACAAAAATTGCCATTGCCTGTGGATTTGTTCACAATTTTCTCAGTTAGAAAGTATAAGCACACAGTGGTGAAATCTCAGTCACACACACACACGTGCACCCTCCTCAGCTTTCAAGGGAGTGTTGAGCAACTTTAGTATGGCAGACAGTTATTCTTCATAATTATATTTTTAATTACTGTTTTATGAATTTTTTTTCAAAAGGCCCAAATGCAAATTTCTTTAAACTACTAGCCTTTGAGGCTTCAGTATGTTGAAGACACAGACAGAGAAACTGTATTTAAAAAAACCCCCAAAATCTACTACAAATCTAAATATCTGAATAAGAGGGATAATGCTTAGAAATAATTCATGTTTAGTTCATTAAAAAAATCCTACTTCTATTTAACTTTTAAGGCTATCCAAATCAAAATTATATGATGAGCTGGGATACACTTAACAGATAGTTGTCTGATCTGTTCTGAAAACCCTCTAGAGACAACTCACTGTGATATTTTCCTTTCCCTGAGCTGTCTGTAGTATCTTAGTATGTGTGCATATACAGGAACATGCAGAAATTGGAGCAAACTACTATGATTTTGTATTCTTAGTCAAGAATATTTTATGGTCTTTAGAATTTTTTTCCCTGAATGTTTTTATTGTTTGTAGTCCATTTGTTAAATGGATTTTACAAGCTGCTTTCATCCACTTTCAAAAAGAATGAAAGGATTTTAGTCATATATAGCATGAGATGAAGACTTAAAAGATGAGAACGCAAATATTAAGTCTCTGGTGTACCCTACTAATCTTGCAACTCCACCCCCCACCAGCATAATATTTTATCCTTCACAATCCTCCAGCTTCTAATATCTGCTCTCTTTTCAAGTAATCCACCTACATATTTTTTTTCCTAAAGTTACAGAAGTAGTAGCTTAAAGCAAATTTTGGAGTTCATGAAGTTCCATTCTCCAGCTCCAACAAGCACTACACCAACATTGCATCAAGTCAGACATGGCTCTGTTTAACTCAGTCTTAAAAATCACTCTGGACAGAGAATCTGCAGCCTCTCTGGATAGCCTCTCTTGGTACTGAATTACCCTTTCGGTGAAAAGAGATTTCCTGCTGGCTAAACTGAAGATGTCTTTAAACTTTCATTATTCCACACAATATTTTTTTCTGCCAGTAGTTCCTTCTTAGACTACAACTTCTTTCATTTTTGACAAGATCATCTTCTCATCCCAGAGCTGTCTCTGTTGTGCCTCAGTGTTTTCATTTATGGCTGTGGATGCGAAAGTTTTCCCACTCTTGTTCTGGCGTTTCAGTGATTCTTTTATAATCTATCCTTAAGGACAAAAAGACAAATTGTATTCCCAACTCTGAACATAAAAGTAAGTTCTATGAAGCTTCTTCAGCAATCGTGATCTAAGATGACTCCTCTAAACATACCCAAAGAAAATACTTGTTTAACAGTTAATTGACTTGCACTGTTCTAGAAATCTCTATTACCATAGTTACCATAGTTTATAACTGGCAAAGGCCTTGCCTGATATAGTATAACAAGGCACGAATATTTCACAACAATTTATGACTTTCTAAAGGCCAGCTCTTCACACCTACAAGTACAAGGTGCATTTCTGCAAGTGTTTTCCTCCAGATTAGATGTTTATTACTAGATGCTTTAAATGTTGAGACACCCTACTGCATTTATTTCTAGCAGAGACCAAGAAAAAAGGTTTCAGTGATGCTAGATTTCCTCTGTTTCATTGTGGGGTCCAGTGGGCCCATAACACAAGGGACAAAGAGAGTCCATTGGTGGGACCGTCCCTAGGGATAGAAATTCTCTCCAGGTTAAGGTGAACTAAAAAATCCTTTCCCAGGACGCTGTTTCATTATGGAAATGTATCTCAGTTCTGCTTCCCTGGTTGGCCAGTTGGCCTCCCCACCCCCTTATTCCTTAACTGTTCTTTCCCTGGAAAATTCTCCCTTCCCCACTCTCCCATTGGACCTTGTTCCTCGCCACACCCTCAGATTTTCCCTTTGCCTCCCGTACCCTAGTCCCACTTATGAACCACCCCTGTGCCCTCAGACCATTGGTCTCTGATGCTTTCCCTGCCCCCGTATATAACCTTGGACCCTCCATTCCTTGGTGTCTTTTGTCCCTGGCACCCTGCATGCACGGGGCTGAAATAAACCTCTGCCGTGGAAATTCCACACAAGGACCCTTCCTGCCTCTTTGCCGTCGATCTGTCGAAGAAGCTGTCCGGTGCAAGTGTGTGCGTGTGTGTGCAGTGGCTGCCGAGTGACTCTCTGTTGGAGTTGTTTTGGGAGGTCGTAGCACCCCACCAGAACACTTCCGAAAGCGACATTTCATTACTCAGGAATGTTATCTATTACATCTTCTCTAAAACTTTCTTGGTCCTGTTGTCTGTAGTACTTTGAGTTGTAGGCTTCATTTTATATGTCAGACATTACATGATCAAGGTTTGATCTCCATGTTAAAACTGTCATTTCACAACTCAAATGAACAGACTTTTTATTTCTTTAGCTCAGAATTGACATTCCTCTTTTCACTATAAAAGAGAAAGAATATATTTTTTACTATAAAAAGAATCACGTTTGAATCTTTGAGTATTGAGGAGCTTTAGCTCTAGGACTGATGGTACTTTCTTTTAATGAAGATATTCCTGCATTAATCTCAGGACAGCTATTTCCATTCCCTAGCTTCTCCGTTCCTTTCCTTTCATTGCAAAATTTCCTGATTCATAAAAGAAACATACCTGGTAGTCTACATACCTGATAATCAACATATCCGTTGTCCACAGGGCAGCCTTAACCACCATATTAGTGAAACACTGTCCAGAAAGAATCTGAAAATTTAAGAAAAAAAAAAGCAAGCCTGAGTTGGTGATATCTAGAAGGTGGGTAAGCCACAGGTGGTTGTACTCTCAGCAAATTTACTGATGACACTAAGCTGAGTGGTGTGGCTGACACACCTGAAGGATCGGATGACACCCAGAGGGAGCTGGACAATCTCAAGAAGTGGTCCCGTCTGAATTTCCTGAGGTTTAACAAGACCGATGCAAGGTGCTATTCCTGGGTTGGGGTAAGCTGTGGTATCAACCCAGGCTGGGGGATGAACAGGTGGAAAGCAGCCCTGCTGAAAAGGACCTGGGGGTGCTGGAGAGGCTGGGCATGATCCAGCAATGTGCACTCACAGCCCAGAGAGCCAAACGTGTCCTGGGCTGCATCCAAAGCAGCGTGGGCAGCAGGGCAAGGGAGGGGATTCTGCCCCTCTGCTCTGCTCTGGTGGGACTCCACCTGCAGTGCTGCATCCAGCTCTGGGAGCCCCAGCACAGGAAGGACATGAGCTGTTGGAGCGAGTCCAGAGAGGGCCAACAAGTTGATCAGTCAGATGGAGCGAGAGATTTTCTCCTATGAGAAAAGTCAAAGAGAACTGAGATTGTTCAACCTGGAAGAGAAAAGGCTGTGACCTTTGGGGGTGACCTAATTGTGGCCTTCCAATACCTGAAAGGAGCCTACAAGAAACATAGAGAAGGACGTTTTACAAGTGCAAGTAGTGACAGGACGAGGAGGAAACACGTGTAAAGATTTTCTTCCCAGTATCTAATCTAAACCTACTTTCTTTTAGTTTTTACTGAGACAGTGGCGAGGCTGCCCCATTCCTGGAAGCGTTCAAGGCCAGGTTGCATTAAACTCTAAGCAAACAGGTCTGGTGAAAGGTGTCCCTTCCCAAGGAAGGTGTTGGGAACTATATGATCTTTAAAAGTCCCTTCAAACCCAAACTATTCTATGATTCTATGATTGTGGCGAAGTAGTGGTATTTGACATTAGACTCGGTATCTTGTAACTGATACTAAACCTCTAAGCAAGTTATGTGTGACCATGTAACTTATAATAAATTCATAGTTTAAAATAAAAGCTCAATTTCACAAACACTGCTATATGAAAATATAATGTGGTTGAACTTTATGTATGAAAACTGTACCCATAAAACTGCTGAAATGAAAGTATAAGAGAACATTTAACAACATTTGTATTCATAAAATATACATATTAATCTCAAACACCATCATAACATCTGAATCTGGAATGTGAACAACTAAGACAAATGTGGGGTCAATACTCTTCCAAGTGCAATGTATGCACAGTATGAATACAAACAATCTGGAGAAATAGAGAAGATTTAGAGACAGAACCTAAAAAAAATTTGGAGTCATACACTTCTACAGTTAATAGGGTTTTTAAATTCTCTGGAAATTTTCTCAGGCAAATAGGCAAAATATTGCCTATTTGATGAGTGATTTAGTCTGCAGGCTCTGAAAATCTGAAACAATACTTGATTAAGAAACAGACTCTTTTCCTTTATTTGGAGAATGCCTCTATAGCTGAAGATTTTAGTTTTCTCTTCTTTTAGTAGTTATTCTGAAAGCTGAAATTCTTTCAAACACTAAATTACTAAAAATATGTATTTTCTTAATGTAAAAAGGTTAAAATTTTTGGTTGACAAGAAATTGCTGCCAGTGAAAATATAAAAATAAACTGGGTTTGTAGCAGTTTTTCTAGAATCAATCTGAATTCTCACTTGCAACAATAAATGTGGTCTATTTTTCAATTTTTTTTTTTAAATAGAAGTAACATACCATCAAAGCAGTATGGTCAAAAGGAATATAAAATTTTTATGTCATCATTGATATTGCGCTTAATTTGTCCAGTAAAAGTAAACTTGACACAAAGTTTCTAGAAGTACATAATGAATAAGCTGATCAGGTTTTTTCAGAGCCTTTACTTACTTAGTTTTTAGTAGTTGAATGGTGAAGATTTCACAAGCTCATTGGTCCGTCCTAAATTCACTGTCTTGGTTGGAAAGACAGATGACTACTAAGGAGCCTCCCTTGAAATGGAAAATGTAACCCCCTTCCCTCCAAATTATTATAATTTTGAAATCAGGGACTTTCAGGCAAAGATATGAGGAATAGGAATAACAGTTCTTTAGTTATATATATACACGTATATATACATATATATGCATAACAAGGCAAACAAACACCAGTAACTGTGTCAGTAACACCAAACACACCCAGCCCCCAGTGACCCCTTCCCGGCTGTGGGGCCCTTTCCCCTCAGTGCAGTTCCGCTCACGGCCGCAGGGGCGCTGGCGGCTCCCGGNGTAGACGAGATATATCAAACTCCGGAGCTGCAGCAGGAAACTCCAGGACATCTTGACAGGCAGGGGGTGCAGCGCTAGCGGCGCTGCAGTGTAGCAAAGCCTCAAAGCAGCAGCAAAGGAACGGCAGGGGCAGGGCAGCTGCCTTTCGGTAGAGCAGGGAAAGGCAGGCTTGGGGTCCCAGGGCCAACTGAGGCACCCGAGCAGATGGTGAAAGGGTCTCTCTTTCAGAGATGTAGGGTGTTAAACAGGGTCCCAGTACAAACAGCTGCCCCAACCAGCAAGCTCCACTCACAGTAGAAGGAAGGCAGCAGAAGGCAGAACCCTGCAGCATTGCCAAATTCTTCCTACCATGACTGCAGCCTCTCCCTCCCCTCTGAATACTGGGAGAACAAAGAGCCCTAAGCACTGTACCCAACCCTTTTTCTGAGTTCAAATCTCACAGCATCTCTGCCCCAACATGAGAAAAACCCCAAGTAAAAGAGGACAGCTGAACTCCTCCCCCTGTGGCCAGGTCTTTTTGTCTCTCTTAAACGCCCAGCAATTTATCCCTTAGCATGGGGAAAAATTCTTTAAGAAGAAAAGAAAAGAACAAAAAAAGGAACTCCTAAAACCCCAACATTCACCAATCCTGATTCTGTAAAACTCAAGTAAACTCAGACTGCCAAGAGAAGCTGTGGATGTCCCATCCCTGAACGTGTTCAAGGCCCAGTTGGATTGGGCTTTGAGCAACCTGGTCTAGTGGAAAATGTCCCTGCCAATGAAAGTGGGGGTTGGAACTAGATGATCTTTAAGGCACCTTCCAACTGAAACTACTCTATGATTCTATGATTCTATCTGATTTTGAGGGAAATAAAAGTCCTAGCAATTTTCTATTGTCCACTGAATGGCTCAGAAATAATCAATTCTGTCCTTTGTGGTGTGTCTCAAGAACATTAAATGTGCATAATTTTCTCTCTGAATAAAAAGTTGTAAAAATACTTCAATACCATGTTATAAAATGGACCTATTACAGTATTAAAAATATAATTATTAAAATTGTAAAGAAGAAAGTACACAGAAAATCTCAGGTAAGGAAGAAGAAAATACATTCTAAGGAATACAACCACGTGATCTTGCTGTCATGAGGCAGTGGAAGTGTGTGCTTTAAACTGACTATCCATGTAGGTCAAGTTTGTGCGGTTAGAAGGATTTTGTGGGTTTTGAAGATTTGCTTTGGCTAGAGGCTTAATAACTTTTTCTTGTATATTTAAATATTCAGGTGAATTGGTCTTTAACTGCTTGGGTCTGACTGGGCAGAACATAGACATATGGCACATGTTAGGCATCTGAAATGTTAAAAATGAGGATTCTTCTGCATCACCTCATCCAATGAGATTATTTACTTAGTTTTCACCTTACGTCAAAGCAGAAGATGCCCTAAGACAAATGACTCAGTTAATCTAGCTGGCTAGACTCACTTGACAGAATCCTTGTGAAAGTGCTTCAGTTCAGTATCTTTGAGATGACAGCAGGACAGAAATCATAAAGTTTCTGAGGCAGATCTGGGGAGACAGAGATCAGACAAATGATTCTGCTTTATTTTTCATAGTCCATGGTTGTTCTAAACAAATACAGTTCATCTTATTCTATTATCTAACTGCAACTGTGGGAATATAGAGCTTTCTGTCAAAGGGATGTCCCAGTATTTTCTCAGGATACTTTTTGGTTCATTTTTTAAAGTATTTTTCCTTGCAAAGTAAAGGTAAGGACAAAAAGGTAGTTCACATTCTCACTAATTTCTTTAAAGCTTCCTTTATCAAAGAAGAATCTAATCTAGTCTTAAAAGTGTTGAGCAAGCAAATTAAATTTTCTGACTTTCAAGTAAAACCACTCTATAAAGATAAAAGATACCAGAATAAATTCTACCAAACTTTTTAATATAAAATTAGCCAGTGGGAGTTTGCACATAGAATGCCCTGCCTTGTACGGAGAAGATGAAGAAGCAAGTTTTAAACCTTCAGTACCTTGAGAATCATAATCCCCACTGTACCTGAGGACTTGACCCTCTTCCTAGGAACACTGAAGAATTACTAAGGTCTTATAAATCCACAATGACGCAGGGGTGGGCAAAGCAGTCAAGAAAGAATCTGGCTGATGTGTAGACCCAACCAAACATTAGCCATATATGTTGCCATAAATATTTATTGTATGTATATAAATACCTTTGAAGCACACCAAAACCATCTTGGTCACATGAAGATCAACAATAAGCAAAATCTGTAACTAAATAAACTGAAAAGGGATTTTTAATGTGGAGTAAATGGAGCAACAGCAGGAGAATGAAGTCTAAAAGACCTTCTCTAACTTGAGACAGAAATTTACCAAGGAAAGTCAGCCAGATCAGCTGGATAGCTTAGGCTACCTAGAGTAATCCCTCTTCATTTGAAAAAGGTAAACTGAGCACTAAGAAATCTTTAAAGGGGATGGATTTCCAAGTTAACTGAATTAAATGTCAAATGTAGTATCGGTGGGGTAAGGCAAATGCTATAGACTTGTAAGTTATGTAAGTTGCTTATGTTCCTTTGAGGTAAGTATCTAAATATCTCTTAAGACCAAGGTTACTACTTGAAGGAGTTCAGAGAAATTGAAATTTTTATGAACCACAGGTTTGCAGATATCACCGTACCATCATCTCTTTAAGAATCCGCTTTAATCTTAAAAGACGCTATCTTCTTCAAGGGAAAATCCAGACCTAGATGAGAAAAAAAGCAATTTTGAGATATTACTGTCTCCTTGACCACATAGGGGACAATGACAACAATATGCAAAAGAGGTCAGGGATGCTTTGAGATTAGAGTGTACAAGAGAAATGGTAGACTAGACTTACGTCATTTAAACTAGGGAAAGATCACAAAAGATCTCATAAGAGGCGGGGTAATTTTTTATTTGTTCCTCACCAGCACAAAGGATGTGATTCTAAATGCTGATGCCTGAGGGGCCAATTCAGTGACAGTGAGTGATTTTTGTAATTCAGTTTTTATACAATCATAGATTGTCCTGAGTTGGAAGAGAAAAAAATAATCTAAGGCCAACTCCTGGACCTGCACAGGACATTCCCAAGAGTCACACTGTGTGCCTGAGAGTGTTGTCCAAGTGCTTCTTGAACTCTGTCCCTTTTCTGCCATGACCTCTTCCCTGGGGAGCATATTCTGGTGCCCAATACTGTCTGGGTGAAGAAGCTTTTCATAATATCTAACCTAAGCCTCTCCTGACACAGTCTCAGGCCATTCCCTCGGTCCTATCACTGACCACTAGAGAGAAGAGATCAGTGCCTGCCCTTCTGCTTCCCCATGTGAATAAGTTGTAGACCACTATGAGATCTCTTCTCAGTGTCCTCTTCTCCTGGCTGGACAAACCAAGTGACCTTACCTTAAAATGGCTTCATCTAAGCCCTTCAGCATTTCTGTAGCCCTTTTCCGTAGCAACAAAAGCAGACATTCACTAGAGTTGCAGCAGGTTTAGAAAGGTGACCAACATAAAAATGAGCCAACTTCTTGAAAAGAAGGTAAAAGAAAAAGAGAGGAGGTAGAAGTCTTTGCAGGCAGCATGGAAGTTACTTGAGGACCACACTGGAAACAAAAAATATATGGCACAAACTTTCAGGAAATATTTTAGAGAGCACAGGTAAACATCGTGGTTAGAGACTATGGTAAACACTATGGTAAAAAGAGTTACTGGAAGTGGTACTGTATCTTTCCAAAAAAAAAAAAAA